>JASAND010026690.1:0-19474 GCA_030248195.1 Trissonchulus latispiculum
CTGAAATCTGTGGAACAGATCTAACGACAAAATCTATATATACATAATTCGAAGCCGAGCAAACGGTCGGGTAACATGACATCTAGTCAAGGGTATGCTGGAAACGTTTAAACCAGAACTTATTTCAGTCCCACACAACATATATACTATATACATTCTTATTATAGCGGAGCGCGAGAGCGCTCCCCTATAATATGGGTATAAAAGGCTCAGTGCGGCCCTTGGAGACCCGTTCGAGCTCCGTGCCAGCTAAATATATACTCAACGAAACTGGACAATTTTGGTATCGTTGGAATCTACACGACGAGTACTACAAGTTGCAAAAAAGTTTTGGTCAAAATTTCCAACTTTGAAAATTTTCGCTTCCGGGCAAGTTAGGTCCGTTTGTTTTTTTCCGTGTAAGTCACGCTTGGAAAAATGCAATTTTCTGTCGCAGTGTTAGAACGATCTGGGCATTTTCAGCAGGTGAAGTTTGGTTTTTCTGAACGTATATACCCCGAAAGTGAACCTTTTTGATATGTTTTCGCTGCCCGGCCCGGCCGGCCACCTGTACGGCCGGCCAAAAGTGGACTTGGCGCTAAAATGGCCAAAAATGGCCAATTTTTTGTCAAAGCTACAGGACTCAGGGAAGACGCTAGAGAGACGTGGTTTGTTGCATAAGGATCTACGGAAGGGTTTATATGTCCTATAACGAGGGCGATTTTTGATATCTGGCCAGGATCGTTCTGGCAGCCGGCCCAAAGTTGGTCCGGCCAAATAGCCATTTTCGGAAAATTTCTAAGTCCCAACTCTACAGGAAATAGTCAAAAATAGGCCTAAATATGCTGTTTTGGCCATATAGTGGGACGCATATAAGGGTTATCGGGGTCGCTGAAAACGATGAGCGTAGTCGCAGCGCTGTGCGGTGCTGCTATCGTGCTGTACTGTTATGCAGAAACCATAGCACGCTGTCTGTAGACTTACTGTAATGGAAATGGAATGAAATGAACAACCGCCCCACAGTACGCAAGCCTTCAATGAATATATGTTTATACATATATGCTCACGTTTGCCTCGATACTGTGGACCCACCTCAGGAATTGTACCTGTTCGCCCCTGGTCCCTACTACTCACAAAAGCGAGACTACACAGGCTACTTCAGTAATTCATATAAATTTAAGTTTTCATACATAAATACAAGTACGTATATATTAGGGATCGACCGGAACTCCAAAAAACCGGAACCGGAACCGGAATTGGCTTTAAAAAACCGGAACCGGAACCGGAACCGGAACCAGCTCTTTAACACTACAAAAATCGAAAATTTTTTCTGACGTTTTGGACAATTTTTGCACAATTTTTCGCTTTTTTTATAGTTACTAGAACATTGTAATAACGTTTGCTTTATATTTTATATAGTTATTTCAATGCAGGAACATGAAATTTGCAATTTACTAGTAACAAAAATGCCCTAACGGTCATTGCTAAAGGGGAGAATAGGGAAATGCTGCTAAAGCGGAAAAATGCCAATAGTTTCGTGCAGATTAATGTCTACTCAGCGCCTAAAATGATTGAAACCAGCTTTTTGGCGCAGAATAGGGAATCTAGCCAGCGCCTAAAATGATTGAAACCAGCTTTTTGGTGCAGAATAGGGAATCTAGCCAGCGCTTAAAATGATTGAAACCAGCTTTTTGGTGCAGAATAGGGAATGTAGTCAGCGCCTAAAATGATTGAAACCAGCTCTTTGGTGCAGAATAGGGAATCTAGTCAGCGCCTAAAATGATTGAAACCAGCGTCTGGGGTAAAATAGGCGCCTCTCGCCATCCACCCTATTCGCGAGTAGTGCTCAGATACGTACTCAATCGCAATGGCGTAAGTATAATACATTGGTTTGAGAAGGCTTATGAGACAACTTGTGAGTCGAAATGATAAAGTAATTCCGCACAAAGAGCTGTCTGCTAAACTGAACACTGTCATGGTGTCATGTAACGTGGCCTCCGCTGTGACTGAATGAAATGAATATGAAACAGTCGCTATCAAAAAAATCAGTTACCGCGCCCCTATAGTAAAATACGTCTACGTACTGTATGTACATACATTTGGATCCGTCAAGTCCACTCAAATTCTCCACCACGATAGCGTATATAGCACATACAATACATAAACGTGTAAGTATATTTAACAGGATAAATTTTGTTCAACCCCCTGAGCAACATGTGCAAACCAAGGTTAGCACAATGCGTGAGTTCATACATTCAGCTGTACGCAAATAATTGTACGACACTTGTCATTGTTTGTGAGTACGCATCATCCCTCTACCTAAAGTAAACTGGTTTTTTCGAACTTCACGAGGAACTGCTGATGCACTTACACGCACACTTACACACAGCCTATGTGACACAGGTATCCACGCAAATATATATCTCAGTATAATTACTTTGTTATTGGAGTTTTCTGATTAAAATGCAAATGGTTTTTGCATGATTGAAATATTATATATAAATTTTCATCCATTAAACATATAAGCCAAAAGTATTTTTCACATGTTTCAAAGAAAACCGAAATGCACAATTTCTCCAATTTGAGTTAAACAAAATTTCTTCCGTTTAGCTAGTTTCATCAGGATTTTTAAATTTTAAATGACGTTTCTTCAAAAGATTTTTAAAAACCATTGCTATTTGTTCCATCCATAATTTTTTAGTAATTCTGTTGATCTGCGCACTGGATTAATTACTAAACAAAGAGCAAACTTACGTAGTCCATATTTAAAGTCCAGTTTCGATTTAAACAATTAAAAAGATTAAATTTAAGCTAAAACTGACATTTGATTATACAACAGCGCACTCTATAATTTTGAAATAACATAGGTCGACGGTAAGACTACAATAATCAGGTAGTGCGCGTCAGCGCACTACCTAGAATAGGGAAAAAAGGCGTATTGCGGCCTCTTGGAACATAGTTTTCCCTGTTGCCGGCGGAGGAGTTGAGGTAAAGCCTTCATATTGTACCAGTAGAAACCCCTTCACGAGGGGTACATGCTGTGCAAATTTGAGCAAAATCGGCCGAGCCGTTTTTGAGATATGACAGATTCAATTTTTCAATGCACGACTTTCTCTCCAGTTTTTTTTTCTCCCCCCCTAGGGGTCGGAGGTCTTAGATTTTCTATACCATATGGGGTTTTTTTGAACAACTTTTTCCCCATTTTTGGGGAAATGAGTATGGAGTAGGTATGGCCCCCCCCATAGGTCTGTGTACATAGCAGGATTTCGATTTTTTCGGAGATTCCAAAAATTTCCAAAATGGTCAATCCTTCTGTTCAAGTAAACTTGAACTGGGGCAGGCCGATGGGTCTGAGGTTCGGCGAGGAGCATGGCCCCATGGTCTAGATTGCCATGGGGTATATGAATTTTGGATCTGTCCCCTGTAGTTTTCTGGCCGGGGACTAGTTAACGTGTAAAAAGGGGGGTCTGGGCCTACGGAGTAGGCAGCCCTATACATAAGAGCTGCTGGGGCTGAGGTTTCGTATTCGAATAGGAACCCCTATATGGTGAATCTAAATGGCCCATTAGTTTCGCTGTAGGACCTATCCATGTGGCTGGGGGGCACCCTGGTGGTGGTGGGCCCTACCGTGTCGCAACTCCAACTTTAACCTCTTCTACAGAAATATCTACAGTGAGCAGCTCTCTCTTATTTGGGATTTGGGGTGGGGTGCGGGAGCACTACAGCATAGGCTATAGTAGGTTTCGCCCGGACCCCTGTGGCGCCCTGGCCAGGGGTCCGGACCGTGGACCATGCCCAAAATGGCCAAAAATCGATTTTTCTAAAAGTGGCCAAGTTTGGTATCAAATGAAAGCCCTTGGTGAGGCGAACATTTTTTGTCATTGGAGGACCCCTCCAAAGTGGCCCCAGTGGCCTGTGGCGCCCTGACCAGGGTCCGGACCAGTCCAAAATGGCCAAAAATCGATTTTTCCAAAGGTGGCCATGTTTGGTATCAAATGAAAGCCCTTGGTGAGGCGAACATTTTTTGTCATTGGAAGACCCCTCCAAAGTGGTCCCAGCGGCCTGTGGCGCCCTGGCCAGGGTCCGGACCGGTCCAAAATGGTCAAAAATCGATTTTTCCAAAAGTGGCCATGTTTGGTATCAAATGAAAGCCCTTGGTGAGGCGAACATTTTTTGTCATTTGAGGACCCCTTCCAAAGTGGCCCCAGCGGTCTGTGGCGCCCTGACCAGGGTCCGGACTGGTCAAAAATCGATTTTTTAAAAATTTCCAACTTTGGTATCAAATGAAAGCCCTTGATGAGTGGAACATTTTTTCTCATTGGAGGACCCCTCCAAAGTGGTCCCAGCGGCCTGTGGCGCCCTGGCCAGGGTCCGGACTGGTCAAAAATCGATTTTTTAAAAAATTTCCAACTTTGGTATCAAATGAAAGCCCTTGATGAGGGGAACATTTTTTCTCATTGGAGGACCACTCCAAAGTGGTCCCAGCGGCCTGTGGCGCCCTGGCCAGGGTCCGGACCGGTCCAAAATGGTCAAAAATCGATTTTTCCAAAAGTGGCCATGTTTGGTATCAAATGAAAGCCCTTGGTGAGGCGAACATTTTTTGTCCTTGGAGGACCCCTCCAAAGTGGCCCCAGCGGTCTGTGGCGCCCTGACCAGGGTCCGGACTGGTCAAAAATCGATTTTTTAAAAAATTTCCAACTTTGTTATCAAATGAAAGCCCGTGGCAAGGCGAACATTTTTTGTCATTGGAGGACCCCTCCAAAGTGGACCCAGCTACGTGTGGCGCCCTGACGAGGGTCCGGACCGGTCCAAAATGGTCAAAAATCGATTTTTCCAAAAGTGGCCAAGTTTGGTATCAAATGAAAGCCCGTGGCGAGGCGAACATTTTTTGTCATTGGAGGACCTCTCTAAAGTGTCCCTAGCCAGCTGTGGCGCCCTGACCAGGGTCCGGACTGGTCAAAAATCGTTATTTTATGATGCAGAAACAATTGCGTTTTTTCAAATTTTCCGTACCCCACGCACCGCGACGACCCCCCCCCCGGGTGGGAATTCGGCACTCGTCATCCTGTTTTCTGATAACCCCTCTACGAACGTTTTCTGATGCAGAAACAATTGCGTTTTCTCAAAATTTTCCGTACTCCAAGCAGCGCGACGACCCCCCACCCGTGGGAAGTACGGCCCCCCGTGATCCTGTTTTAGTATAACCCCTCTGTGGACGTTTTGTGATGAAGGAACAATTGCGTTTTTCAAAGTTTCCGTACCCCACGCAGCGCGACGACCCCCCCCCCCGGTGGGAGTTCGGCCCCCCGTTATACTCTTATTCGATAGCCCCTCTGTTAACTTTTTCTGATACAGAAACAATTTCGTTGGTTCAATTATTTCGAACGCCACGCACTGCGACGACCCCCCCACCCCGGTGCGAGTTCGGCCCCCCGCCATTCTGTTCAGCGATAACTCTTCTGCGAACGTTTTCTGATGCAGAATTAATTGCGTTTTTTCAAATTTTCCGTACCCCACGCACCGCGACGACCCCTCCCCCCGGTGGGAGTTCGGCCCCCCGTCATCCTGTTTTCCGATAGCCCCTCAGTGAACGTTTTCTGATACAGGAACAATTGCGTTTTTTCTAATTGCCCGTTCCCCACGCAGCGCGACGACCCCCCCCCCGCCGTGGGAGTTCACCCCCTCCTCATCCTCTTTTCCGATAGCCCCTCTGAAAACGTTTTCTGATGCAGAATCAATTGCGTTTTTTAAATGTTCCGTACCCCACGCACCGCGACGACCCCCCCGTGGGAGTTCAGCCCCCCCGTCTTCCTGTTATCCGGAAAACCTTTACTAAACGTTTTCTGATGAAGAAACAATTGCGTTTTTAAAATTTTCCGTACCCCCCGCCCCGCAACGCGCCCCCCCCCCCCCCCCGGTGGGAGTTCGGCCCCCCCGTCATCCTGTTTTCCGATAGCCCCTCAGTGAACGTTTTCTGATGCAGGAACAATTGCGTTTTTCAATTTTTCCGAACCCCACGCAGCGGACGACCCACCCACCCCCGGTGGGAGTTCGGCCCCCCGCCATCCTGTTTTCCGATAAACCCTCTGTGAACGTTTTCTGATGCAGAAACAATTGCGTTTTTTCTAATTGCCCGTTCCCCACGCAGCGCGACGACCCCCCCCCCGCCGTGGGAGTTCACCCCCCCCCCTCATCCTCTTTTCTGATAGCCCCTCTGAAAACGTTTTCTGATGCAGAATCAATTGCGTTTTTTAAATGTTCCGTACCCCACGCACCGCGACGACCCCCCCGTGGGAGTTCAGCCCCCCCGTCTTCCTGTTATCCGGAAAACCTTTACTAAACGTTTTCTGATGCAGAATCAATTGCGTTTTTTCAAATTTTCCGTACCCCACGCACCGCACCGAGCCCCCCCCCCCCGGTGGGAGTTCGGCCCCCCCGTGATCCTGTTTTAGTATAACCCCTCCGGAAACGTTTTCATTCGAAATGTCTTCTGCATAAAGTACATAAAGTACATTGTCTATTAGCATTAGTAGTTCCAACTGTGCATACTCTGTTAGGCATTTGGACTTTTAATAATTTCGCTCTTAATAGTAGTCTCCGGCTCCGGCTTTAACTTTTTGTTACACATACGATATTGTATCCTGCCTCATTTCAAACGCAGTATATACCACGTTCTCGGGGAGTGCAGAGCAGTTCACGCGAATAGGATGGACGGAGGAAGTGCCTGTTCCACGCTACGCGACTGCATTCCCTATTCGGCGCTGAATCTAGTTTCTATAATTTTCAGCGCCGACTGCTTTCCCTATTCGGCGCTGAATCTAGTTTCTATCCTTTTCATCGCCGACTGCTTTCCCTATTCGGCGCTGAATCTAGTTTCTATCCTTTTCATCGCCGACTGCATTCCCTATTCGGCGCTGAATCTAGTTTCTATAATTTTCAGCGCCGACTGCTTTCCCTATTCGGCGCTGAATCTAGTTTCTTACCATTTTCAGCGCCGACTGACAAGTATACGTATATATTGGCATTTTTCCGCCCTTCCTTCTTTCCCTATTCTAGCCATTGCATGCCCGTTTAGGGCATTTTTCCCACTAGTTTCAATTCAGCACATTCATTTAGGTACTCTTAAATTTAAATGTTTCGGCGGTCTTGTGCTATCTAATCTGAGTTATTAAGTATTATTTTTGTTTTATAATATATATATTAATATTCATAACAACGATACATTAGACATTATTATTACAAATTCAAAACATTCTAAGTATATAATGCAATAGCGCCGCAGGCGAAAATTTTTGAATAAATAATATTCTGGTTATAAGAGAATCGCAGATTTTTCAAAAAGTTTTAAAGAAGTTTGATAAAATTTTTGAAAATTTTAATAAAATTTTGCTTTTGATAATAGGCTAAAATTGGTTCCGGTTCCGGTACGTTTTCAAAAACCGGAACCGGAACCGGAACCAAAAAGTACCGGAACCGGAACCGGAATTCCGGTCGATCCCTATACGTACGTACGTACATGCATGAAAAGTACGTAATAGCTGCTCAGTTGCCCCTCAAACAAGTGCAATCCCCAGCTTTTGGTCGAAACCTACGCGAAATAGAAACGACTACATATATGGCATTTTTTAAACTTAGAATATTTTTGAATGATACAAAATATATGCCCAAGCTTTAATATTAACTTAAGAAAAAAATTTTTTTGACGATAAAAAGAAAATTTATATATACGTACAATACGTGCGTATATATGTACAGAATTTCAAAGTGTTTACCAAAAAAGTATCGGATATATCTTTTCACTGAAGTAATTCAATTTGAGCTCAACTTTATGAAAAATTGTAATATATACAATTTTTCAATAGCAAAAGCTGTTCCCCTAGCGTACAGGTATGCTACATCTCGCCTACTTACCCAGAACTAACTTGGTGGGATCTAGACCGCACAAGCTACGAATATCTGCATCCAGGCTTTTCGAATCATTTTTACCAATCCACGTTCGTATGCAAGATATTCGTGGGACCCAGACTGCGCGGGGAGACTGTAGCATACCAATTCATTTCATTCACCCTCCCAGGGAGTTATATTAACTTTCAAATCACATACAGTTACGCTAAAATGGGGCACAGTGTTACAATTCCACTGGTGGGTCCCTACACACAATAATTACATATAGTCAATCGGGAAAAAAACGCCATTTTTTCAAACTTTTGGACGTGTAGAACTCATTTTTTGGAATTATGGGAAAATTCTTGTAGTTTGAAGAATGGCAACCCCTACGGATTATTTTCATGTATTAATGACTTCTCTGGACTGTAGCAATAGAGAGTACTATGTGATTTATTTCCTGGGGAAAAAAGCCAAAATCGGGAAAAAAGCCACTCATCGGGAAAAAAAGCCACTTTGGTCGAAGCATATCCTGAGGGCGTAGACCAATTCTGAGTGTTCCATCGTGTTCAGCGTCGCTTATTTACCCCAGATTTGTTGTTTACCGAGGCAAATTGCCTTCGTAAAGCATTTAATAGAACTTTTTAGTTTGCAGCATAAACTGGCTAGGTTTCATCAAATATAACGTAAACAAACATACAAATTTTTTAAAAACTTGCTAAAACAAAGGCTAACCACAAAATAGTGTTATCCAATGAATTCGTAATGCTCTTTTTGGCCAAATGTGCCAGTTTCAGGATGAAATGTGGAGTGTAGCGGTCAAAACGACTGACGTGACATATTAGTCCAAAAGTTGCGCATTTCAGGGACTGTCCACCTACAAACGGTATTGCTTTGTAAAACTTGAATTGCTGATTATTTTCAACATAGTTATCATGCCAGAAATCCAGAAAAACTGCTCACTATGGGTCTCGCAATCGACTGGCTTTTTTTCCCGATGGGTCAAAATCATCGGGGAAAAAAGCCACACCTGCCCAGAGACAACGTGACACCTTGAACTGTTTGCAATAGTATGAGGACAAAGCCAGACATGTTCTTTCTTGATTGCAATAGAAATTATTCAGATTGACACTAAAGTTATGAATTTTTGAAACATTACCGTTTTCCCGCCTTTTCAGGAACAAAATTTTCCAAAAAATGTCGACCCCGCTGTTGACTATAGAGGAGAGATAGAAAGCTAAAAATCGGCGTGTGGGCTTATATTGAGGTCGCCATTCTACACGCCAAATATTATGGCAATAGCTTCACCCGTTAGGCCACGGCGGTCGTGGCTTTTTTTCCCGAAATTTTGACGTGGCTTTTTTTTCCGATTGACTATACGTATATATATGCATAAACAAAGTTTCACCAATAATTACTTATTAAATGGGTTGGTTGAGGTGTGCATCAGTTTAAGAAAACTGTCTTGGCACACCCTACTTTCAAAATCAGTAAAATATTAGTTTTAACCCCTAAAACCGTTGAATCACCCCCGAAGAAATGGTATTAACAGTTGTTTATTTTCGATTATCTTCCTTTTAAATGAGTCAACTGCTGAAATACTGACAATTTCTTCTGGTAAATTGTTCCAAACATTACAAACTCTATAATGGAAAAAATAACCCTTATGCACCCGCAAGACCCTTTCCTGCCTTAAACTAAGGAAGTGTGATCTGGTACCAGCACTGTTTCCATAATGAAACAAAGTTTCAAAAGCAACGCCAATTCAAGTCTATCTGAATAAGACATATTTTCTAAACCTGTAATTCTCTTAGTAAAAGATCTTTGCACTGCCTGAATCGATCTAATATCTTTCAAAAAGCGAGGACTCCAAATTTCAGTTGCATATTCCAAAATCGGTCGAACATAAGTAGTAAACATTTTAACTAGAAATTTGTGATTTTTACATTTAAAGACTCTAAAGATCAAACCAGCTCTTTTAGAAGCTTTAGACCGAATTTTCGCAACATGTAAAGCAAAATCTAAACGTTCATCCATAACTACCCCCAAATCAGTAGCACTATTTACAACAGTCAGTTCAGTTCCATCTAACACATATTTATGTGGTAACAAAAAATTACTTGCGTTGCCCCCAAAAGGATAAATGCGCATAACCATACACTTAACAACCGATATAGTTAACTGCCAATCAGTACACCAACGTGCAATAGAATCAAGATCGCCTTGAAGCATTAACTGGCAATTTATATTTTGCACCGATCTATAAACTTTGGCGTCATCCGCGAACAATTTAATACTAGAGTTTCTTACGCATTCAGGCAAATCGTTTATAAAAACTAAAAATAACAAAGGGCCCAAGACCGATCCTTGAGGGACACCACTCTTAACATCCTCCCACGCAGAAACACTTTCATTCAGGCACACCCTTTGTTTTCTATTAGCTAGGAATTGAGAAACCCATGTAACCAATTTAGTTGGGAAACCATAACACTTCAATTTCTGCTTTAATTTACTATGACTCACAGTATCAAAAGCACGCGCTAGATCAATGTAAACCACATCAATACATTTACCTCGGTCTAACGTACAAACAATGTCGGCTAGAGTTTCCAAAAGCTGACTTACAGTAGACTTCTTTGCTTGAAAGCCGTGCTGATGAGTAGATATGAGTTTATGCTCCTTTAAATGAACAAGCATTGCCTTTTTAAAGATACTTTCCATGACACGACAACAAACAACCGTCAAGCTTACAGGGCGATAGTTTTTGGGATTTTGGCGAGATCCTTTTTTATAAACCGGACAAATATTAGCAGTTTTCCATGTCGCCGGAAGTTCACCTGAATCATAAGAACCTTGAAATATTTTTGCTAAAGGTTCTGAAAGTTCCCTACACATTTTTTTCAACAAAATAGAAGGAATGCCATCTGTTCCAGCAGACTTTTTTGGAGGCAACTTTTGAAGAGCTTCTCTAACCGAATTTGCACAAAACACCACATCATCCATTTCTAAATTACATCTACGACGTACCAGCAACACAGTACCATTGTCACGCACAAAAACATCAGCAAAAGTTTTATTCAAACAATCAGCCTTTTCAGCATCATCCTTCACTACGTTTCCATCATCAGTCTTAAGCGAGCATATAGTATCATTGGCCCCTAATACTCGCTTTACATACTTATAGAATCCTGTTAAATTTTGTCTCTGCACTAATTTGTTTTCAAATCTCAGTAGATCATTTTTCAAAGATTTAGAAAGGTTTCTACCACATTGTTTATGTTTGACTAAATCCTGCACAGACTTAGAAATTTTATACTGTCGCCAACTTCGTTTTTTTGATTGAGCAAAGTTTTAGTTTTTCTTGAAACAGGAAAAGAAAAACGCGATGAATATGAACGACACGGAACAAACAACCTGATTGCTTCACGAAGAACATCCACAAATACATTCTACATGGATTCCACATCCACGCACCGCTCAAACAAGAACTGCCAATCAATATGTTGCAAAAAAACAGACATGTCACGGAACCTCGCCATTCCAAAGTCTGGCTTCATAACCTTTTCTCGAACACGATCCGTCTCCAAATTTAAAGAAAAGGTCACAACACTATGCGTACTGCACCCGAGAGGAGGTTCTATTTCTATATTCTTTACACAATACGGTGAATTGCCAATAATTAAGTCTAACAAATTGTAAGGTGGAGTAACTGATGTAGATTCTCGAACAAATTGAAAAAGGTTATTATCCAAAATAAAGTCCACGAATAAGCCATCTTCCCGATCCCCCGCAGCAGGAATTTCCCAATTCACATTTGGAAAATTAAAATCTCCCAAAATTATAACATTTCGACAATTTACCAAACCTGCTCCAATATTCGCTAATATACTATTCAAATCAGCTACACCAGGCGTGGGCGAACGATAAAATAAACCAAATCTATAGTTTTGATTAGGAAAGTTTACATCCAGCCAAATACTTTCGCAATTTACAGCAGAAATATCATTTAAATACAAGTGATCTAAGTCATTTCTGACATATATATACTGTAAACGGCTAAACATATGAAACTTGGTGAAAAGTATGTCTGTAGTAAGGAGGAACTGTAGCTATGTTAGTTAGTGCACTCTGTAGCTTCCACCGTGCTGTATGTGCTGCCGCAAACACAGCACAGTCGATAACAAGTAATTCATTCGTCACTGGTATTTGAAATTCGGCATACAGATTGTTTAGGACATGACAAACTATTATAGATACGTTTTGTATACTTATTACGATGTTACTATGTGGTTGCGCTGTAGTGGAGTGCTGCAGAAGTACAGCACGGCCCGTAACTAACTACAGTTAAGTTGCAATCGCCCGAAATTTTGCACCCAAGTGCGGCAGAGCATTGCAAATCGTGCCGTATGAGTTTCCTTCACCGACAGTAAAGTTTGCATGTGGTTGCGCTGCAGTAGAGTGCTGCTGAAGTACATCACGGCCTATAACTAACTATATATAACTTGCAATCGCCTGAAATTCTGCAGGCAACAGCGGAATAGCATTAGAAATTGTGCCGTGTAAGTCTCCTTCTTTGGCATTGACGTTTGCGTCTGGTTGCGCTGCAGTAGAGTGCTGCTGAAGCACAGCACGGCCTATAACTAGCAACAGACAAACAGCAATCGCCTGAAATTCTGCAGGTAACTGCGGAAAAGCATTAGAAATTGTGCCGTGTAAGTCTGCTTCTTTGGACATTGACGTTTACGTATGGTTGCGTTGCAGTAGAGTGCTGCTGAAGTGCAGCACGGCCTATCACTAGCAAGAGACAAAGAGCAATCGCCTGAAACTTTGTATACAAGTACGGAAGAGCATTGGAAATCGTGTTTTATGAGTTTCCTTCACCGACAGTAAAGTTTGCATGTGGTTGCGCTGCAGTAGAGTGCTGCTAAGTACAGCACGGCCTATAACTAACTACAGATAACTTGCAATCGCCTGAAATTCTGCAGGCAACAGCGGAATAGCATTAGAAATTGTGCCGTGTAAGTCTCCTTCTTTGGCATTGACGTTTGCGTCTGGTTGCGTTGCAGTAGAGTGCTGCTGAAGACTGAACTTTTCAAGCTTCTTTGTTCTGTACTTTCTGTTAACGATTAATGATTGGCGGAATTTTTAAAGTTTCTTTCACACAGCTTTAACGTTTTTGCTTTTTACTGAGAACCTTAAAAATGAAATAGGACAAGAATAAAAATACTCCGGTGGAGCATGAAAAATGCAATATGGGTGACATTAGGTTGTAAATGGGCAGAGGACTAGGTTTTAAAACGTTAATATGGGAGGCGCAGGTTGTAAATGCCAGGAGGACTAGGTTAAAAGCGCACTAATATGGACCGGCTTCGCTGAACAACCCATATTCGCGGTCACTCATGCTCCACTCCACATGACATACGAGTAAGATCCTGCATTCTTCAACTTTCAAAGCAAGCGGGACGATTTTGAAATATTAAAGCTTATTCCAAATAAACAATGCAGTTCTGGTAGAAAGGTGTTCAAGGCGTTTTTTCTGCAGTGTCAGCGCAGAATCTTGTATTAAGTTGATGCGAAAAGCAGTTGACATTATGTACGTGTATTATTAAGTTGTATAATAAAGGAGCACGACCACGTATAGTTGCAGGCCGTGCTGACATATCGTACAATTTTTCGAAGAACTGCCAATATCAACAGCAAGCAGCAGTCGATAGAAACTCTGGACAGTTTTCGCGAATATGGGTTGTTCAGCGAAGCTGGTCCATATTAGTGCGCTTTTAACCTAGTCCTCCTGGCATTTACAACCTGCCCCTTCCATATTAACGTTTTAAAACCTAGTCCTCTGTCCATTTACAACATAAGTCACCCATATTGCATTTTTCATGCTCCACCGGAGCATTTTTATTCTTGTTTATATACAGCATGCACTTCAAATACTAAACCATATCTTTTCATAATGTATGGAAAATGGATTTTCAGAAATATCATATGTACTGCAACCATCTATTTTTCTGTAACAGCAGTTTTGCACTAACTATGTTTGCTAGTAAATGCTCTGTCAAAATCATATGAACGAAAACACAAAAGAGCAAACAAAGAATGATACCCCTTATGGGCTATCTGTGAAGCGTCAATATGAGCCCGAGAAAGCGAGCTGCTCATATTAAACTTTTAAATCTTGTCCTTTACATAATTAAATGCTGGCTCATATTACACATTTTAAATCTTGTCTTTTCCCGAATTGAATGCTGTCCTCCTGGCTCATATTGTATTTTTCATGCGACTGCAAGGAGCATTTTTCCTACTTGTCCTATTTCATTTTTGGGAATGTGTTATGGTTCATTGACCATAACATTAACCCTTACGTACTCTTAAATAGAGATGCACCGGGGCCGCCACTACCGGGGCCGGGGCCGGGACCGGGGCCTGGAAATTGGAGGTCCAAATCAAAAATTTTCTGGAAAATTTAAATTTTGCAGTAAGTTTTTTATATACAAACGTTACTATCCTTGTTTTCATTAATATCGGCGTGAAAACAAACGATTTGTAACACTTTTTGACTTTCGAAAATTCAAAATTTTGGTGAAAAAATGTCAAAAATTCACAAAATTTTGCTCATTTTGGATCCGGTCGGTACCGGGGTCTGACCACCGGGGCCGGGGCCGGGGCCTGACTACCGGGGCCGAAGCCGGGGCATAGCCCCGTGGCCGGGGCCAGGCCCCGGTGCATCCCTACTCTTAAACTAGATGTCAACTAATTACTCTTAAACTACGTACATGCCATTCCGTGAATCCCATAAATTAGTAGCACCGCACTGGGCTTATTCTAGGGATTTTTTCTTGGGGGGGCCCCCAAAGGTCCGAGGGGCAAGGAATTTTTTGGGGGGGGCGAAAATTTTCCGAAAAATACGCTAAAAATAGCGCTATTTTTCTGACATATACTATAAAAGTTGATTTTCATAGCAAAAATAAGCAGATTTAGTGCTGAAAAGGGCAAAAATTGAGTAAAAATCTCCGGCGAAGCCGGAAAATTTTTGAAAATTTGGCCTTCTGAGCGATTTTTTCAGGGCAAAATTTGGTACCAAAAGGGGCGCCCACATTTTTTGGGAGGGAACGATTTTTGGGGGGGGGCCATCCCCCCCCCACTAGAATAAGCCCAGCCGCACAGCGACGAGGATACTCTCATCATGTTCAGAGACCCCAATTTGCTATAAATGGCAAGCTTTCGGGCAGTTACAGCTTGTCTATTGCAAGTTACAGGGTATGCTGCGGCTGCAGCGCCGCAGCGCAGCACGATTACAGCACCGCACAGCGACGAGGATACTCTCATCGTGTTCAGCGACCCCGATTTACTATACGTATAAGGGCAAGCTTTAAGACAGTTACAACTTGTCTATTACAAGTTACAGGGCGTGCTGTACGGTGCTGCACCTGCAGCGCCGCAGCGCAGCACGATAGCAGCACCGCACAGCGACGAGGATACTCTCATCGTGTTCAGCGACCCCGATTTACTATATAAGGGAAAGCTTTAAAGCACTTACAACTTGTCTATTGCAAGTTACAGGGCGTACTGTACGGTGCTGCACCTGCAGCGCCGCAGCGCTGCACGATAGCAGCACCGCACAGCGACGAGGATACTCTCATCGTGTTCAGCGACCCCGATTTACTATATAAGGGCAAGCTTTAAGGCACTTACAACTTGTCTGTTGCAAGTTACAGGGCGTACTGTACGGTGCTGCACCTGCAGCGCTGCAGCGCAGCACGATAGCAGCACCGCACAACGACGAGGATACTCTCATCGTGTTCAGCGACCCCGATTTACTATATAAGGGCATGCTTTCAGACAGTTACAACTTGTCTTGTGCAAGTTACAGGGCGTGCTGTACGGTGCTGCACCTGCAGCGTCGCTGCGGCTGCCGCATAGCAGTGCAGCGCAATAGCCGCAACACACGGAGAAGCAAACATGCCTATCGTGTTCAGCGACCCCGATTTACATATATGGCTACTTCAGAAAGGCCAAAAATAGTCGTTTTTAGCGACTTTTCCCCACTTTGACCCTGGGCTAGGAACCACGGGCGCCATGCAGCCCGAGGGTCACATCCGTCGGTTTCGGCGATATGCTTATCGTTTTTAGCGACCCCGATTTACTATATATGCGCAGCACCAAATGGCCGAAAAACTCCATTTTAGATGACTTTTTGACAATTTTCTAGGTTGGGGCCTCGAAAAGTCCAAACGCTTCGCAACCCCATGTTTGACAGTCTGTAAAAATCGCTAGGAGCCAAATTGGGCCAAAATAATCAATAGTGAACAGGTTCATGGTTTTGCTAACAAGATAATAATAGGTAAAGGTTACCACCGTAAGGCATGTGAAAAATCAGTGTGCTAGAAAATGTACCAAAAGCGTAAAGGAGAAACATCGGAGAAAAAAACCCCACTTAGAAACTAGGTCTGAAAAGTGAAAATTTTCAAAGTTCATTTTTTCCGGGCAAGTTTGGTATCGTTCGAAAGCTCTTGGCCTGGAGATTTCAAAAATGTAAATATTAGCTCTTAATTCCTTGCCGTTAATTAGTTATGCCTAATTAAGCATTTTGAAAACACGCAATGTACCTTTTTGGCTCATATTATGCGGCGCTCTCCGAGCTGCCCCATGATATATATATATATATATATATATATATACAAGTAGGAAAAATGCTCCTTGCAGTCGCATGTAAAATGCAATATGAGCTAAGGGCAGCATTTAAATACGTAAAAGACAAGAGTTAAAATACTTAATATGAGCCAGCATCTAAATGGGTAGAAGACAAGATTCAAAATGCTTAATATGAGCCAGCATTTAAATGTCTAAAAGACAAGATTTAAATGCTTAATATGAGCAGCTCGCTTTCTCGGGCTCATATTGACGCCTTCAAGCTTGTAAGTAAACCTCAAGGTACTCAGTGAGGGTCAAGAAATGTCGACTAAAATGTATATACACATCTCCTGACCTAAACGCCTCTATTAGTCGCTATAAAGACAACTGCAGGAACTGTCAGATCCTTATTCAGCACGTAATCGTAATAACGTTATAGCTCTAGCCCCGCATATTATAGCGCTTGTTATATTACGTTATATATATATATAGTTTAGCTTACATACTAGTGCGATTTCAGCTGGCAGCTTGCTATCACTGACTTCTGAAAAAGATGAGCTGGACTGTAAAAACAGAAATAAGCTGACAAGTAATACGTTTTCGAAATAAAAGCGTTTGTTTTAATTAAATCGCTTAGAGTTATCTTGTGGTTAGACAACTTGACAAATAAATAGAATTTGAAGCATGTCACATTGGCGAAAATAACGGGCCTTGAAGGAGTCATTTAAGTGGCTGTAAATGTATCGTCAATATGAGCCCGAGAAAGCGAGCTGCTCATATTAAGCATTTAAATCTTGTCTTTTAGACATTTAAATGCTGGCTCATATTAAGCATTTTGAATCTTGTCTTCTACCCATTTAGATGCTGGCTCATATTAAGTATTTTAACTCTTGTCTTTTACGTATTTAAATGCTGCCCTTAGCTCATATTGCATTTTACATGCGACTGCAAGGAGCATTTTTCCTACTTGTCTTCTTCCATTTTTGGTATTGTTGTAGAGTACGTGGCAGCATATTCGATCTCATTCTGACCCACACAGGACCCAGCCACCGCTGTTTTTGCGGACTTTTCCCAACGTTGACCCTGGCCGACTAACCACGAGCGCCATGCAGCCCGAGGGTCACATCCGTCGGTTTCGGCGATATGCTCATCGTTTTCAGCGACCCCGATTTACTATATAAGGGCAAGCTTTCAGGCATTTAGAACTTGTCTATTGCAAGTTACACGGCGTGCTGCACGGTGCTGCGGCTGCAGCGCCGCAGCGCAGCACCGCACAGCGACGAGGATACTCTCATCGTGTTCAGCGACCACGATTTACTATATAAGGGCAAGCTTTCAGGCAGTTTCAACTTATCTATTTCAAGTTACAGGGCGTGCTGCACGGTGCTGCGGCTGCAGCGCCGCAGCGCAGCACCGCACAGCGACGAGGATACTCTCATAGTGTTCAGCGACCCCGATTTACTATATAAGGGCAAGCTTTCAGGCAGTTAGAACTTGTCTATTACAAGTTACAGGGCGTGCTGCACGGTGCTGCGGCTGCAGCGCCGCAGCGCAGCACCGCACAGCGACGAGGATACTCTCATCGTGTTCAGCGACCACGATTTACTATATAAGGGCAAGCTTTCAGGCAGTTTCAACTTATCTATTTCAAGTTACAGGGCGTGCTGCACGGTGCTGCGGCTGCAGCGCCGCAGCGCAGCACCGCACAGCGACGAGGATACTCTCATAGTGTTCAGCGACCCCGATTTACTATATAAGGGCAAGCTTTCAGGCAGTTAGAACTTGTCTATTACAAGTTACAGGGCGTGCTGCACGGTGCTGCGGCTGCAGCGCCGCAGCGCAGCACCGCACAGCGACGAGGATACTCTCATCGTGTTCAGCGACCACGATTTACTATATAAGGGCAAGCTTTCAGGCAGTTTCAACTTATCTATTTCAAGTTACAGGGCGTGCTGCACGGTGCTGCGGCTGCAGCGCCGCAGCGCAGCACCGCACAGCGACGAGGATACTCTCATAGTGTTCAGCGACCCCGATTTACTATATAAGGGCAAGCTTTCAGGCAGTTAGAACTTGTCTATTACAAGTTACAGGGCGTGCTGCACGGTGCTGCGGCTGCAGCGCCGCAGCGCAGCACCGCACAGCGACGAGGATACTCTCATCGTGTTCAGCGACCACGATTTACTATATAAGGGCAAGCTTTCAGGCAGTTTCAACTTATCTATTTCAAGTTACAGGGCGTGCTGCACGGTGCTGCGGCTGCAGCGCCGCAGCGCAGCACCGCACAGCGACGAGGATACTCTCATCGTGTTCAGCGACCCCGATTTACTATATAAGGGCAAGCTTTCAGGCAGTTAGAACCTGTCTATTGCAAGTTACAGGGCGTGCTGCACGGTGCTGCGGCTGCAGCGCCGCAGCGCAGCACGATAGCAGCATCGCACAGTGACAAGGATACTCTCATCGTGTTCAGCGACCCCGATTTACTATATAAGGGCAAGCTTTCAGGCAGTTAAAACTTGTCCATTTCAAGTTACAGGGCGTGCTGCATGGTGCTGCGGCTGCAGCGCCGCAGCGCAGCACCGCACAGCGACGAGGATACTCTCATCGTGTTCAGCGACCCCGATTTACTATATAAGGGCAAGCTTTCAGGCAGTTAGAACCTGTCTATTGCAAGTTACAGGGCGTGCTGCACGGTGCTGCGGCTGCAGCGCCGCAGCGCAGCACGATAGCAGCATCGCACAGTGACAAGGATACTCTCATCGTGTTCAGCGACCCCGATTTACTATATAAGGGCAAGCTTTCAGGCAGTTTCAACTTGTCCATTTCAAGTTACAGGGCGTGCTGCACGATGCTCCACCTGCAGCGTCGCTGCGGCTGCCGCATCGCAGTGCAGCGCAATAGCGGCACCACACGGAGAAGCAAACATGCCTATCGTGTTCAGCGACCCCAATTTACTATATATGGCTTCACAAAAAGGCCA
>JASAND010026691.1:0-33995 GCA_030248195.1 Trissonchulus latispiculum
CCTTAACTACAGAAAAATCAGAGAATTTGCTAACTTCGTCCAAAGTACTATTTAATGCAGCAATGCAAAAAAATAACAAACTTCGTAAATGTTTCAGTTACCTGTCTAAAAATAACAAAAATCTAAAAATCTTAAACTTCTAGAAACCAATATCAGTGTGAAGTCCCAGAAAAATATGGACAGCGACACCTTCCTCACTGGATGGCGGCAGCGTAGCCAAAGATATCATTCTAGCTTTTCTGCATTTCGCGATACTTCCGCTCCATTTAATATTTGTATACACACCATCAATCATGAAGCGGCACAGAGGGCACCGATAGTTGACCCTGGCCTTTATCAAGCCAATGATACAAAGCAGGCACATCTGATGACCGCAATGGCTTATCACAACCAAGTGTCACAGACGCACTTTCTTCGTACTTTCTGACCAATTTCATACATCCAATGCAGTTTCATCTGGTTTCCCAACTGGTTACAGAAAAATTGAAATGCTTCCATTTGAGTCCGTAGCAGACAACTTGACAAAGTTATCTTGATTTGTTGCACCAGAAGACCTAATTTGTTTCAATTTAGCTCCAGAAATTTAGAACCAGCGTGTGTACTGCTAAGAAAAGTGATGCTCATACGCGCACAAACGACATGTCAAACTGCGTCCAAATTCTGCAGCTCAATGGCTATCCTTCTTATGACCAGCTGTCAACTTAATATGCGTCGTCATAGCGCAAGAAGCTAATGTCCAGCTAACTCACATTTCAGCAAAGGTTTCGTCGACGGAATATAGGGAATGTTTCTAATGTGTGAAGGCAAACCTTACAAAGTTTAACTTAATGTTAAGTTTTGAAACCAATTGGTCTGGATTTTAAGTCGACTGGTAGTAGAAAATCAGAAGTTCTGAACTATTTACTATGGACTCTGAATAAACATAAACATATAATAGTAGTACAAGATGGAGGGTTCTGAACACAATCCCAGTCGTCAAATTTACGGAAGCATATGGTAGGACGAAATGGCGGATTCGAACCCAAGTGCAGTGTCGACTCTAGTTCATAGCCTGTGGTTCCTGCCCTCACCTACCTAAGGAGTCTCTATTCAAACAAAGCTCCGAATAAATCTGAGGTATATATACTTTTTCTATTTCGACCCCGCCAAACTGTCTCATCGGACGGCTTCAAGCTGCCGTTACGGTTTTTTTGTTTTGATTTTTATTTCTTAAAGCCATCACATAATATACATACATTACTAACTAGATTACATGCAAAAATTTCACTACATAAACCAATTACAAAAATTTCCCTTTATGAAACAGTCTAATTAGTCCCCCATCTTGTCTCCATAGGATACTACTGTAGATTTCTAGTTCTTAGCAGACATCATGCTTTGTCCTCTAATAACTGAGAGTGCTGATAGGTCCACATCTTACCCAAGGTGATGGGATACAATATCGTTTCGGGTTGATGGATCATCGATATTACTAAGCGAATTTTCTTGCCATTTCTTGTCCTGTTTGAAGTTCGTCATCTACTGTTTTTGCTCCCATGCACATAAGGTTACCAGTCGGCTTAAAATCCAGACCAATTGGTTCCAAAACTTAACATTAAGCTTTATAATGCGTAATTGCCTTCACACATTTCAAACATTCCTTATATTCCGTCTGCAAAACCTTTACTGAAATGTGGGTTAGCTGGACATTAGCTTCTTGCGCTATGATGACGCATATTAAACTGACCGCTGGTCATAAGAAGGATAGCCATTGAGCTGCAGAATTTGGACGCAGCTTGACATATCGTTTGTGCGCTTATGAGCATCACTTTTCGTCGCAGTACACACGCTGGCTCTAAATTGAAACAAAATAAGTTATCTGCTGCAGCAAATCAAGATAACAGTCTAGAATTTGGGCACTATTGTTTCCACTTTTCCAAAGCTCACTTTAGTTTCGTTAGGAACTTCTATTCTGCAATGCCTGTGCATGACGTGGATCAAGTTATAGATAAGGTAAATTTTGCACCTGTCTTCGCTAATACTGGTTTTATACTAATAGTAATGAAAACAATAATTAATAATAAATTATAAATAGTAAAAGTAAACAAAATAACTAACATAATAACTTATATATATATATATATATATATATACATGCAAACCGTACCCTTTGTGGACGCAAAAATTGCGTCCACATAGGGTATACAGCGTCCAAAGCCTATGTGGCGCAGTGCCCACATAGGCAATCTATGTGGCGCAAATGGCTTTTTAGGCTTGCCGAGAGCGTGTTAGGCTAAGCACAGAGCGTGCTTTTACACTCTAAGCCTAAGCCATTTTTTAAGCATAAGCTCATTTTAGTTAATTAGCTAATTAGTTAATCTCACACAGTTTTCTGCGTCCAGAAAGGGTATTATAGTATATATATATATATATATATATATATATATATATATCACTAAAACGTACATCCTGATAGTTCATTGGCTGAATAAAGCTCATATTACTTATGCCAGTAAACTATTACATGGTGATCTCTACCCTAAAAGCGATTTATAACTTATTTTGTTTATGGAGTATTGTTGATGGAGTTGTCTGCTACGGACTCAAATGGAAGCATTTTAATTTTTTGAAACTATTTGAGAAACCAGACACACTGCATTGAATGCATGAAATTGCTCAGAAAGTACGAGCCGCAAAGGAAGCAATTCAAATTTCATCTGTAGTTGATAACGTAGTCAGCAATACCGATGTACGTGAAAAACCTAATTCAATGGTCTGACTTTTTCTAGTAATTACGAATTAACCTTAATTACCACTAACTGAAAGTCAATATTTTTTCAGCCACGTAAACGTTTTGAAACTATAACTTTTTAATAGCATGAAATTACCATAGCGACTACTTTATAGGCACCGCCAAGGGTTTGTTGCGTCTATGACACTACCGATAACTAGGTTATGATAAGCCATTGCGGTCAAATGATATGCCTGCATTGTATTATTGGTTTGATAAAGGCCAGGTTCAACTATCGGTGTCCTCTGTGCCACTCCATGATTGATGGTGTGTATACACATAGCAAATGGAGCGGAAGTGTCGCTAAATGAAAGAATGATATATCTGGCTACGCTGCCGCCATCCGCTGAGGAAAGCGTCGCTATCCAAATTTTTCTGGGAATTTACACTGAAATTGTTTCTAGATATTCATGATTTTTAGATTTTTGTAATTTTCATATATACGTAAATGAAACACTTACGAAGTCAAAATTAAAACTACTTTGGACGAAACTAGGAAATTCTCTGATTTTTCTATAGTTAAGATTATTTAAGTTAATTTAAGATACGTATCAATTCCAGCTTAAACATATAGATCTGTTTCCAACTAGCAAAAACGAAGGTCTATGCCGAATCTTCGGAGAGACCATTGGTGGGGAACGAAACGGTTCAAAAGCTTATCACTATTTTTCAAATGCTAAGTAGGCACCAGAAATTCAGGTGTCTGTTGTAATAGGAGGTGGTCTGGTGCCTCAGATATTTGAACTAGGGATTCCACCATTTTTGCGGTCCGACCGGCCTTTTACATCAACTTAAATTCGTCAAGGGTTAACACGTCAAGTTAAGCTAATCAAACAAGCAGGGCTTAATTCGATGAATATAAGGTTTTAAAAAAGTGATTGTTGTTGTAAGTAGATGAATTTAAGGCAACCAACCATGCTAAGCTTAAAAGTAGAATGCATGTCTTGCTGGGTTAGCAGTTCTCAGGTTAGTTCTCACTTGCTGCCTCTGACTTTTAATGTATATCGGTAAGAATACGTCAGTTGAACGCAAAGCCAACAAAGGCTTGGCTTAATTCAAAGGGACTTGGTGAAAAATAAACCCAGTGAATTCATACGTAAATGGGATGCTGGAATGGATATGTGAGGCAGGGAGAGATGAGTAAGGCCTGAATGGCGGGGGGGGGGCGTCTGCCACTGCGGTCTGTAGGCAGAGGGAGTGGGCCGGGGGAGGGGAGCGGGAGGTTAGGATTACTGCTTTAATAATGTTTAATGTTTAACCTCTATGGGGCTGCTTGAACATTCCCCAGTCCCCGCTTTATCCCTCCTCCGACCCCCCCCCCCGAACCAACCGAACCGATCGTTTGCTTCCACGAAACACCTCCCCGGTCCGCGAACACATATGTTAACGTGACCGTAATCTTCACATTTGACTGGGCTTATTTTTGACCAAGCTACGTTTAGTTACGCCCAGCTGGCTTGGTTGGCTTGGTCAATGGGTGACGTACTGTACCCGTACCAACATATTGTAAGATCCCAACCAACAATATTTCATTTAAGCCGAGCATAGTTGGCTGGCTTGGTTAACGTATGTATAAATACAAATATGTACTTATAGGTATAAAGTAACACTTTTTCTTCATAGATTATGCCCGGCATCCTTGGTTGGCTTGACTTTACCTACGGATATTTGTCAACTTACAATATTAAAACTTTTATATGGGGTCACTGAAGCCAAGCATTCTAGGTTGGCTTAACTTCACGGCTTGACAGCTGCAGTTCCATCAACCTATAATTTTGAAAATTTTATATGCGTTGGCTTCAATTTAGCCGTATGTACCCTTAGCACACCCATTGCTTGAGCCAGACCCAAAACCTTTTGAGTCATGATTCTTGGGTGGAATGCTTCTTAATCTACCACCCCATACTTTTCTTTGATCCGCTCTAGATAAAGTTGTGTGCGGGAGGGTACCGCTGCACACCAATTTTTGAGTCATGGAGCTATATTCTGCAGAACGTTTGCAAATTTATTCGTCTTCCTGATCCACTCATCAAAAACAATTCAAATTCATTCTATTGCAAGAAATTTTAAAGACAAAATTGACCTGAATTTTACTCAATCTGTAAAAGACGTGCACTGGTTAGTCTGCTTTCCGTCCGCTCCCCGAAGCTAAGCAGATTCTAGTACAAAGTAAAAACACATTTTCTAGCGTTAACTACATTAAAATCTACGCAAAACTACTGAGATTCTTACGAAAAAATTATCAAAAATGCTACTTCATTTTTAATTTTTCCAAGTATAAGATTCCAAGTACACTGCATCGCGTCCGTTTATTCAGCATGGGCAGGTGTTAGCGTAAAAAACTCAAAGTCATTAATTTTTTTCGAATGCAATATGTGATCCAGGATAAACAGTGTCATTCTAAAAATCACCTGCCCACTCTGAGTGAGCGGACGGAATGCAGTGTACTTGGAATCTTATATGTGCAAAAATTCAAAAACTATGTTGCATTTTGATGATAGACCATAGATCACACAAATAAGGATACTTTAGTTTGAACAGCTGTTTGAAAACTAAGATAATTTCGAATGGATTTGAATGAAGGAAACATTTCCACATTGACCTTATTGGTACTTGTCTGCTTAACAAACTTGTACCTCAATCAACTGAAAACTAAAGTGTTTTAGGCAATTTTTAGTTAATTAATTTTATAATCTTGTTAGGATTCACCGACAGGAGTGAACTACTGAAAATTGAATTAATCAAACCTAGTTTAACCTTAAGTTAAGAAGCGTTAAAGACGAAATATGTATCCATTTCGACTCTTTCGACTTTTTCTCCCCCATTTTTCTCCTATTGTGCGTAGTCTTTGGTCATCTCTGTGAAAACAGTTTCTCCTTATTCCATTAAAATTCAAAAAATTAGGATAACTAGAAAACCCTCTCAAATAGAAATTAGAAGTAAGTTAATCCGAAACAGGCAATCTCTGAAGCGTCAATGAATCCAGAAAGGCGAAATGTCGATGAGGTAGTCATATTTTATCCGAAACTATGTACATAGCTCCTAAGGACACCTATGTTCATCGTTTTCTTTTATGCAAGGCTGCGAATACTACCATTGGACGGGATTTTCGCCATGCAGCAGGCCCTGTGGTTGGGGAACTCGATTGAGATATCGGTTTGAAGCACCAGGACCAAGCTCTTGTCCGAAATATCTGGTCCATGAAGAATATTGCAATCGCTTCAGATGCCAAACAGGTAGTTTGAAGTTTTAATTATTCATGCTGCGCCTCAGCGCAGCAGGTCTCATGTTTGCTCTGCCTTCCAGGTTCCACGCATTTAAACGCAAAAGGTGAGAATTTACATGAATGCATGTAAACAATCCATGCTTTACGATGGCAGAGCATGATTTTTCAAATTCTTCATTAGCGATGACTCATAAAGTAAACAGGGATCAGGAATGGAATAAACTAAGTCAGAACAAACTGGTTTCTTTTCTACTAAAAGTTGAAAGTCACTGACAGCTTTTTACACAAACGCGCTTATCGTTTTTCCAAATCATGTAAAACCAAAGCCGTTAAGCCCAGTTTACACCATCAAACTTTCGAGAAAACCAAACTCAGACCAAACTCAAGTTTGTGTGTTTGGTGAAAATTTGGCCGTTTAAACGAACACCAAACTGCACCAAACTTTGACCAAACTTCCACCAAACTGTCAAACCGAGTTTGGTGTAGGACCAAACTTTTTGCAAACGTTTGGTGAAAACAGCCAATCAGATGACAACAGCCAAACACATGACCAAGACAGGAGCCTATAAACTACACCAATACGGACGTTTTATTACTTCAGTTGGGTCCTACTAGCCTTGTGGATTTTTTGCACCTTCACTATACTTGTGTTTTTCTATAAACTAGTTCAAATGAATGACGGATTGGAATTTTGAAAAGGAGATTGATTTATTGAATTTCTACTCGGAAAATCCCTGCTTATGGAATTACAAGGATGAAGCCTATTTTAAACGCAACTTGAGAACACACCTGGCCACACCTATGACTATGAGCACACTTAATAAAATGATGGATTTTAAAACAAAAGTCACAAACTGGCGCCAATTTTAAACGCACTCTGATTGGTTCCCTTCAAAAGTTTGGCACTAGTTTGGCAAACGTTTGACAAACCAAAGTTTGCTCGTGTAAAAGCACAGTTTGCCAAACTTTTTTCACCAAACTTGAGTTTGGTCTGAGTTTGCTTTGGCGAAAGTTTGGTGGTGTGAACTGGGCTTTAGAGTTATATTAAACTTTTTAATACAAAGGATAATTGATTCTACATTAATTGCAAATTGCAAATGTCAAAGCTTGTAGCTGTATTTTCATTTCACTGTAATGAACACACAGCAATTGTTAAATTGAAAAAGATGGTATCCAATAATTTCCTTAATGCAGCAACGTCAACTTCGATATTAACTTGGGCTGCGCAGCAGGCTTACAGTTTCTAAAATTGTAACTCAGTAAACATTTAGCCTTTTGCACAAAATAGCTTGTTTTCAGCTGCAAACTAGCTTTATAGTGTTCGCATGCTTTCAATTGTAGGCAACTTTAGGACGTTTTTGGGAAAGAGTAAGACGGACTAAAGGGTTAGCAATTTTTGGTCCTTTTTTCGACTTGCTCCGATTTCGCTGATTTTTATATATTTTACTGTCCAAATGGGATTTTTAACGAGTTTTTAAGGTGCTGGTTTCCTTTTGTGCAGTGGTTTTTTAGGTAAACCCTAAATAAATAAACTCTAAACATAAAGCTAGATCCTCTTTAAAAATAATGTTGATCATTAATCATTGAAGCCACAACAACTAACTTTCTACTGTAACTACACGTGGTATAATCATAATCAATTCTTGTAGTTTCAGGTTGCATCATGTCTCCCTGGACATCCTGGTCGAACTGTCGCTACAATCAGCAAATCCGCCGACGACATTTGATCAGAGGGAGATCATTTCTATGCCCACCTACTAGACAGTTTAGAAAATGTAAGCCGCAACAGTATGTCGAATTAAAGCTGCCGTTAGCTTTAAGAATTAAGATTAGAGTAGATTAGATGGAAATGGATGTGATAGAAAGATTAGATATTCTTTACGTACAAGCACTCGACACTCTTTTCTTACTGAAATACTATACTGTGCCAAAAATTACGAGTTTAACAGGTATAAACGAATTTAAATCTTTACATTGCAATTGTTAAGACGAATATCAATTTGTTCCACTACTCTGACGCAAATTTCTGGAGAATGGACGTTGTAATGTTATTTGTAATGTTAAAGTAACTTTTGGACGGTTTAAACTTAACTTTTAACATTTAAATTACTATCGTACAGCCGCGTCGGAGTTTTAGGGGAAAGAAACAGAAAGAAAATGGAAAGAATTCTTTAAATGAAGAAAAAAATTTCACTTCAATTTTCTTTAATTTAAAGAGGAAGAGAAAGAAAAGCGGGTTCCTTTTAATTGCCTTCTGCTTTACTTTATAACTTCCCAGTTTCTTATTTCCTAAAGCTCAAATTGAAATCGACAGGTGCTACGTTTCTAACATAGACATGTATAACACTGGCCGCACATATTGTAGCTAGCAGGAGTCCTTAGCAAAAGGTCACTAGGTTGGGCTCCTTGCGCAAGCTTGACTGACAGCTGAAACTTAAGACGGCATAGTTGACCTTTTCTTCTTTAAAAAAGAAAAAGAAAATTGTGTCTAAATTTCTTCTTTTGCAAGAAAAAGAATGAGAAAATTTAAAGAAAATTTTCCACTAAAATAACGGCGTGGCTGTAATTCTGTTCTGTCCGACAAGTAATCTTAATTCTTATAAATTAAGGAGGCAAATAATAAAATTCTGGCTCTCGTAGTCTTTCTGCCTCAACTGTTGGTTTAAATGAATTTTATTTTGTTTTAGGCAGATTTGGCAGATGGTAGAAAACTATAGAACATCAAGATTAGCTATATTGTAGACTGATGCTACGACAATCTATTAAGCAGTGTCTAAGAATTCCTTCTATCATAATAAACATATGGCTATGGCAAGGCTGTTGTGCAATGGCGGATCCAGGATTTGGTGACGGGGGTGGCGGTAAAATTATTTCACGGTTGGTCTGGGGGGGAGCCTCCCGGAAGCTGAAGAAATTTTTTGTTTTTGCAATAAAATCGACCTTCGATATTTCTTTTCATAATGAAGACCTGAGAAAATGTTTTAAAATACTACACATTTTTAGGCAAAAATGCTTCCAATTTTCTCCAGAAAATTGGATGCATTTCAAGCTTTGTCTTCATAAATGCTATAAATATGCCGTTAAAAATGAATAAAATCGCACCGAAGGCGCGAAATTATTTGGTTTTGTGCTCTTTCCCCATTTTTCCTTAATTTTCCCTACCTCCGAATTGCGACGGGGGGCGGCGGCGCCCCCCCCCCCCGGTTTTGGATCCGCCCTGCTTTCGTATGTCGCTTTTCTTGAAGAACCTTGACAAAACTTTACGAAAGGACCTTGTATAACACACCTGTTTGTCGATAGTGAATATTCAAAATATTCAAAGTGACACACGAAAACGGCGCCAAAATAATTCAAATGAATACAATGAATAAAATAAGACATTGCTCTCAATAAGCTAATGTAGTTGTACCACAACTTCGCACGAAACACAAGTGGTCTAACTGAGAATTTTGCTATATTTGAACTCAGCTTGGTAAGACATGCCATACCAAACTTGATTTATTGATTTTATTGAATTCAAAACAAAATTCATTACACAAACTGCTGATGGTTGGGCACAGCTTTTGTTGGAACACGTATTTCTCAAAATAGAATATCGGATTTCTCAGGGTGAAAAGTTTAATCCCTGAGGCTCGACATGGAAATTTTATTTACCAATTTTTTTAGAAATTCTCCAATACAGCAGTGACCTGGAAGTTCTCCCTTATATTCTAAATTTCTTTCTTCGTGGGGCATTTTAAACAATTTTAAATAAATTACTTTGCCATGGACCACATGCTAAGCTAATTGGTAATCGCAATTCTAGTGTAACCAGCAGCCAAAAGTAATACTACTTGTGGTATCTTATTAGGTGTAATAAGACACTGAAGTTGATCTGTGTTAGAATATGTAACGATTGTAAGATTATGTTAACAGCTACTCTGTTTTAGTTTTATTATTCTGGTTGTTAGAGCTAGCCCAATAAAGAGGACTGATTAGAGGATAAAAGCCTACTGTTGAGGCGCTAATTCTTTTGTGAAAAACTAGCAATTACGGTCTGCGATTGCTAATGCTTACTTCTGTGTAGTGACTTGGGTCTGGAGCTATGAGTCATACCAATTAGCATTCAATTAATCAGTCTATATTGTAGTAATAGTAATAGTCTATAATGTATCTATTGTTGTGACGAGCGGCCGTAGTGCCATTACTGTATTAGCCGTATTTGCCCCATTTTCTCTGATTACTAAATCGTAAGTCTTTTAATAAATAGTTTTGTACGCCACTATTGACTCATGATTGAATAGGGTAGGACTTAGATTAGGGGTCTAGTTTCAAGCGAGTTGCACCCGCTTTAGAACCTGCATTAGATTCGCCAGTCAATTCCCGGTTTAGTTAACGGCCAGTAAACACGGGGATTGATACTTTAAAGATAAAAAGGATTAGATTAAAATTATGCGCAATTAAGAAACAGCGGCTCGGATTGAACGGATTAAAATTTGCTCAGATTAAGCGGATTAAAATTTAATCCAGCGAGTTAAACTAGTTAAACGGATTAAATTTAATTTTGTTTCTTTAATGCACCTAGGATTTAAATTTTAATTTAATCCTGTTTCTTTATTCTCCCTTCGGATTAAAAAATGAAAGACTTAATTTTAATCCGACCTGCTTAATCGCTGTTCCTTTAAAAAATTAATTTTAATTCGTTTAACCGCCTCCTGCATTTTCAACTAGTTTTTGATCCTCGTGCAGTTAAACGGATAAAAAGTTGGCGGATTAAAATTTTTAATAGCTGTTGGCGGATTAAAGGGATTAAAATTAACTCGTTTAATTAAAAGGATTAAAAATGATTTGATTAAACGAGTTAATTTTAATCCTTTAATCCGTTTAATCGTGCATTAAAGAAACAGCCGTTAATATTTTAATCCGGCTGCTTTTTAATCCGTTTAATCCGACCATTTTAATCTTTAAAGAAATAGGCCCACTGTTAAGCAAATAATGTGGGCACTGGAAAACAAAACTTTTACTGGTTGGCATATGGACATGGATATGGACGTAACAAGGCTTTGCGAGGACAAACGAAGGAGTGAGCACCTACAATTGCCCTCTTCCAGCTCTGTTTACTTTTGGTTGAGTAAAGTTTTACAATGTGCAGAAAAGTCAAATTTCAATATTTATTTACACACACATCGCAATATACAATCTCTACAAGCATACCTCAAGCTGAGGTTTATTAGACTAATCGTTATCAAACATGATAGCTTAGCTATCACAATCAGCAGTGATATGCACAGGTTACCACAGCTGTCTGTAGACCTTTCCTGCCTTTCGAGGGCTTTTGTCAATTTTTCGACTTAGGTTAAGAATAAATTTTATTGCTAATGTAGGAAAAATGACAAAATATATTATTCGCTGCATTAATATTGTTTATATGTCTTAGGTAACAAAATGTGTAGGTTTGGTGAAAGCTCTGAAAAGTATGTTTCCGCTGACTGCCCTTCAAGCTTTCGTCAATGTGTATATTAGTGAAAGAAAAAACCAAGACTGATATTCTAAAAACTGTTGCAACTTTTGCCACTTTTGAACCATTTGGACCACATGAGACACAGAGGAAATCGTCTCACAGAATACGATTTTGTGATAGACTGTGCAAATGTGCTAAAACAGGAAGAAATCAGATCAGAATTCAGTGCAAAGGGGCCAAGAAATCAATTCTCAAACAGGCTAACAGCTTACTAAATTTAACTGAGTTTTTAATGCATTGCAGATTAAATAAAATTTATATGTTGGCTTTTTTATGCCCTCACCTCTGGCCCCTGTCAGACTCTATTGAGTTTCCGAATCCAATTTTCTCACCAGGCAATTGGCAGATTAGTGCATAATTAGTATACAAATAGACACATTTGGTGTCACTTTTCACAGTAAAGAACAGTTATTATCACAAATAGTTGATATAACCTTGGGTTTTCTAAACTTTATCAAAAATTTTAGCTACTTCACGAAGAGAAGCTGTTGTAAACGAAAGTGGTTTGGATAGAACGACGATGCACTAGACTGCCTCTTAAATCTTATTTGCAAGTAATATTTGTTTGTTTGTTTGTTTGATTTCATTTATTCATTGTCAAATACTTTAACCACCAGGGATCGTTTGCATCCGACATAGACCCGACTGGGACTGAAAGCCAGCTGATAAGCTTCCTGGGGTCCCACCGTTCCCACCATCCCGATTATTTTGTAGCCCGGGTCCAATTGGATGATGTTTCCGTTTGTCCAATCAGTCACATAAATGTTACCCACCTGGTCGACCCCATAGGTACCCAGTTCCCCCACTGTGTCCTGGGGTATCACACTCTTCTTCAGAACGGTCATGCCGCCTTCCTCACTGAGGGTCACCTCCTGAATATAGTCACCCTTAAAGCAGACCAGAAATTTGTTGTCTTCGTCGGGTAGTTTGGTCAGATGACTGAACCAGGCCTTCTTTCGAAAGTCTTCATGAATCATTTTCCTAGAACAATAGAATAGTGTAACTTAAAAGAACACGAACAAGATCGCCCCTAAAAGGGGAATATTCTGCCGTCGAGCCATGCAGACATCCTTTGGTCATAAAGATTAAGAATTAAATGTTACTGTTACACATAGCCTAGGCCCTCCATTAACAAGGACATGACTGTGGTTTGTGAAAGTAGTATCCTGTAATTTGTTCCTCTAATTGAGGCGTTCTGCGTTAGATAGATTATTGTGGTGTACTAGTTTGTGTGAAATGTAGTGTAGCATAAACCTATTCAGTTTAGTAATTCTGTTAAACGATATTCGGCTGTATTCTTAGTGTAACAGAGGACACTATATTTTGGCGACTAGGGTGTCAGTACTCAGTAGATAGAGAAGATTGTCCTCCACCGTTTCTTCCCTGCCCTGGTGGACTCCTGGTCCGTTGGAAAAACTGGCGCCGCAACTTTGAGAACCAGCTTATTAGTATCAAGAGTACATAATACATAAGAGTATGAAAAGCGTCATACACTATGTATTATCAGCTCGCTACATCCTCTGCACGCTATCGGCTTACCCCCCCCCTAAATCAGACCCCCCTTATCAAAGCAAATTCGAGCGCTATGCTTGCACGCTTTAGAACGAAAACACAACTAGTCAGTTGGTTCAACGTGCGTCTGTTGCATGTAAACATAGCGGGTGAATTTCTTTGACATTTTATGGGGGGGGGTAGGCCGATAGCGCACATCGGATGTAACAGGCTTATAATACATAGAGTATGCCTGCTGTCATACCCTTATGTATTATGTACTCTTGTTAGTATCTACCTTGAGTAAAAAATTGCTGTCCTCCTAAGATGCGTCGGAATTGAAGGCCTCTGGGTTCATAGTGATCATAGTGTAAAGAACCACAGTGAACAAAGGTAGTTTAAATTGCAGCTTTATTTCCTTTTATTCTGTTTGAATTCATTTGATGTAAAATTTGCTGTGACTTTGCGCATGATAGTGAATGTTGGTCCCTGCTATTACAGCTAAGCTTAAAATATTGTTTGCAACAGATTTAGGAATATCTTATTATGAAATTTAATCTTGAAAGATAAAATATGAATTAGCAATTTTCAAATGGATGAATCAAGATGGAATTGATGAAAATAAATTTGCTATTTTGGAACTTAAAAGAAAGATAGCCAAGAATCCAGAGGTTTTGCCTTTCGGCTCGAATGTGCGCTGCAACTAAACTGGCAAACTATTTTGCAGATGGTTGAGCAGCTTTACAGCGGCGCATCTTACGGAGAATGCTTCCTGTGTTGGAGTATGGTTTCAGGATAGTTTTGTAGTTAACAACTCTTCTTGCAACCTTTTAGTAACTAAATAAAATGGTTCAATAGGTAGTTTAATGTAGTAGTTAATTAGAAGTAGGCTATATACTGACCATTGATCCTTCTTCTGATCATATCGCCAAACGAAGTTTGCGATAATCACATAGATCAGACCATTCTTATCAATGGCCATCCATCTCAGCTTCATTCTAGGTATATCCTTGGCGTCAGGCAACGGCACCTGTCGACGCAGCTCCAAATCCGGCAAAGAGTACATGTTAAGCCGCCAGCCGGGCGTATCCAGAATTAGGGCAATTAGACTGTTGAATCGCGGATCGTATCGAACGGAGTAGGCCAGGGTATCGGCGTCGCTGTTCAGATGCTTGGCTTGACCACCCTCCGAATCGAAGATCACGATTCCATTAGCGTGATCCGCCACTGCAAGATGCTCGCCGGGCAGGAGACACATGTCCTCCAGCTTCAGCAGAGGCGGTTGCTCTTCTTCGTTGTTGTTGTTGTTGTTGCCGTTGATTGTGGTGTGTCCGTTGGCCACTCCGTTTTGATGTACGGCCTGCCCGGTTGTACCGTTTACAGCTTTCTTTGGAGTCTTAGGTTTGCCACTTTTCCCGCCGTCAGCCATAATTAAGCAGAATCTGGAGAACAGATTATCCTTTTGTTAAGGTTAACAATTAAATCTGTCAAATTTTTGTTTAAAAATTGAACATTAAAAACCAAACGGAGAACAAATGCTTAACTTTTAACTGATAACTAGCTTAACAACTGCCACAGATTCAGGATTGCATACAGTTTTATTATTATTATTAAAACAAAGACTATATTTATGCACTGCTCATGTAGAAGACAAAAAATCTATAAATAATTAAATAATAAATGTGTGATAATGACTTAATCAAATAATGCTGCTGTTCCAGAAAAATTTCGGGGAGGTGAGAAGCAACCGAAAGCAATCAAGTCAGAGTTCTGCTGACTCAAGGGGGACTGTTATTTCTAGTCTCTTGCTCTTGCAAACTGTGGAATATTTCTGAAACAGGTTTCATTCTCTTTTTCCAATCCTGAAGTGTTTGCTTCTTGGAGCAGACCATTATTTTGCTCCTTATTGTTTCAAAGGACGGAACTTTACTGGAATTTCTGCTTTCGCCCCGCCTGACTTTCGAAAAAATTAACGCTAGAAACTGGTTCAGACGTGCGTCAGGGATAAGCTGGCAGTTTCAAGCAAATCTTAGCTTACAACCTAGCGTTATGGATAGAAATAGAATTTCAAATACCTAGCTTAATCCTGAGATAGCTATGTACAACAGAAGTTCAGATAAAATAATTACCAGTAATATAACTCTAGTCAATAACAGATTACTACATGATCATTCATTGCTACAATTAGAAAAAAACATAGCTTGGCAACAATTCAATTTCTTGAATTGTCATTCAGCGCCTGCCAGTGCAAAAGTTGTTCTTACTGTACTAAGATCATGTCACTACGTCTTAGTTTAGAATGCACTTATTCTTTGCATAAATTACTCCTATAGAGGATCAGCTCTTGTTACGACGAAAAGTAAATGTTTTCCCATTTGTTCGGTATTGGTCCATCTGTCGTTGTTGGAAGAAGAGTGTGTCGTCCTCATCCAATCAGATTGCAGTAGATGCCATCATGGTAAATTGATCTGTGACTATTAATATCTCTTATTCGAAAGTATGCACACATGTAGAAGGGCTCACAGCATACATGGAGCTCCTGTAGAAGCCGGCATTATTTTACAAAAAAAACGTTTAAATTTTTAATTACATGCTTAAGGGGGGGGGTCACTTTTTTGCCAATTTTTCGACCATCTCCGATTTTGCTGATTTTCACATATTTTGTAGTCCCCATGGGTCCGCGAAACAAGACAAGTGCGTTTTGCGAAATATTGTTTCTATCGTTCTGTGCATGCCTTCAAAGGTGACCTCGACATGTGTTAAACATAGAAAAATGAAAAAGTTAGGTTAAAAAGTTTGTGGCAGAAAAATTTTTTGCTGTATAAGAGTCAGAACTTTGAAACCTTTTCAGAACCATTAAGGACATATTGTAGAGTGCAGCTATCTCCTCTGAAACGATTGTGTTCAGTATTGGATTTTTGGCGAATTTTTAAAGTCAGAATTTTGGAAAATCGCCCACTTTTGGACCATGAAAAACAGCACCTACGGTACTCTTTTGCTTGTCCTGAACGATTGGCAAAAGCTACAGATAGATAGCTAATAGATAGCTGCACTCTACGCTTAAAGCCACGTCTTATGAAAGTACTCGCATGTTTCCATCATCTACAGTAAGCTCAAAACACTTACCACAAGAACAGTAAATTTTGCTAAAAACGGCAGTTTTTCATTATTTTCGCATTCTTTTGATAATTTCTCACTCATTATGTGGTAAAAGATCACCAAACTTGGCAGATTAATTAATATATCTATGTCTGTCACATAATGTGGCCAAAACAAATGCGTCAATATTGAACATGCTGCTGTGGCGGCACCTTTGATCTTTATAGGTGAAAAATGTCAATTTTAAAATTTTTCCAAATATAGACAAAATGGGTATCAGTCGATAGCTAATGGAACGAGGAGCAACTTTTCTCATACAACCATGGGTCTAAAATGTTGTCTGTGCAAGATAGAATGAGTTAAAGTTATACTGGGCAATCCTGCAAGATTAGGTCAGTGCAGCAGTCAAGCATGCATTATGAACGCTTGGATAGCTGGCCTTGAGCCACGTCTGCACTTAAATATTACCTTAGTAAAGGCTTTAATTTGGTGTATCGGTTAACCCTGCTTTCGGTCGCGTTTGGTCTCCACCTGACCTTGCAGGGCTCATCGCCGGAATTTTCAAGTTTTCCGGCTTTGAACCTGAATAACTCTGTCACAGTTTGATTTCGAACGCTAATATTCTAAGTTATTTTTCAAAACATATGGGGGCATATTATGTGTAAAAATGAGCGAAATCCGTGACTATCGATTTTTGACCAAAGTGACCCCCCCCTTAAGGGGGGGGGGTCGCTTTTTGGCCGATTTTTCGACCATCTCCGATTTTGCTCATTTTCACATATTTTGTAGTCCCCATGGGTCCCCAAAACAAGACAGGTGCGTTTTGCGTAATATTGCTTCTATCGTGCTGTAGATAACTTCAAAGGTGACCTCGATATGTGTTAAACATAGGAAAATGAAAAAGTTAGGTTAAAAAGTTTGTGGCAGAAAAATTTTTCGCTGTATGCAAGATACTGCGCTGCAACCTTGTTGTACATGTTAAGGACATATCAGAGAGTGCAAATAACCCTTCTGAAACAATTCTGTTGAGTGCCGGATTTTTGGCGATTTTTCAAAGTCAAAATTTCGGAAAATTGGTGCTTTTTGTACCACGAAAAACAGGACCAGCAAAACATTTTCGCCTCTCCTGCACGATTGGCAAAAGCTACAGAAATCGCTTATAGATAGTTGCACTCTACATATACACGGAATTCTAATGACAGTAGTTGCAAATTTCTACCGTTTGTAGTGCTCTCAAAAAACTTGCCACAAAATGTGCTAATTTTGTGAAAAATTTGGAAAAATCATCATTTTGCACAATTTTCACGTTTTTTTAATAATTTCTCCCTCGTTACCCACTCGAAAGTCACCAAAATTGGCACATAAAACTTTCAATGCCTGCCTAACATTATGGTAAAGGCAAATGCTTCAGGATAGAACTTTTCTGTCGTGTCGGCTCCTTTGATCGCTTACAGGTCATAAAAGTCAATTTTTGAAATTTCCAAAATATAGGCAAATTGGGTATCATTCGATAGCTACTGATGAGCTGAACAATTTTTCTAATAGAACTATGTGTCTGAAACTTAGTATCTGAAAGTTAGAGCAAGTTAAAGTTTCAGGGCACAGTTAGATGAAAAAGGGTCAGTTCACAATTGAAAAATGTACTGTGACCGACTGGCTGGATATCCCGGAGTCGTTTTAGTATTAAAATATTAGCCAACCCACAGAATTAATTTGCCATATTAGTTGACCCAAATTTCGCTGCCGTTCTGTCTCAGCATGACCTTGGAGGGCAAATCACAGTGATTTTCAAGTTACCTATATCGCGTGTGAAAATGAGCGAAATCCGTGACTATCGATTTTGACCCAAAGCGACCCCACCCCTTAAATTCGCCCCTCTGTCTGACTCCCACAACTATTTTTTCGGTATCCTGGACAAACTTTGACCAACAAAACCACAAAACCAGAAACGTCCGATTCAACCCACCTCCAGCAAAGGAAGGGTTATTTATTTCAGATTTCGAATTATAGCTAATAAATCATACTGTATCGGATTGCTAGACTGTTCTGAGGAATTCGATAGATCTCTGAGATTTATAGATATGTATTACCGTACTCGGTTGTTATACTCGTTGTACAGGGCAAAATGATGTTTGAAAAATTTTGTGTAAAAAAGAGCAAAGTATATGCTGAGCTGAGCAACCACTTTAGTTTTCATGGTAAAACAACCTTCATACTTTTTGACTGTCTGTACCCGTCCTGCAGTAAAAGGAAATAAAAACAAAGCTAAACAGTCTGCCTCCTTCACCTGAGATAATACTGCAAAGAAGCATTAAATAAAGCATAGAATACCAACTCCTTCTAGCTAGATGCGACTGTAGCCTCGTTAGCCCAGGTGGCGGTGCGTCGGAGAGTTAATCCGGAAATGGTGGTTCCAATCCCACTCGGGGCCCGAATTTTTCGAGTCTCAGGTGCTGAAGTGACAATTTTACTTCTTTTATTTCATATTTTGGAATTCTTGAATTGACAAATCAATAGTTTCGTCCAATTCAAACAAGTCATTTTTGCTTTCAATTTATTGGTTTTGCAATTGGTTAAGGTTCGCCTCTGTTTTCTATAGAAAAAATTGTTTAAACTGACAAATTGGCTGTAATCTTGTAAAATTATGTAATAAACGTTTAAGACAGGATTTTGTGTGTTACGTTTACTCAATCGAAATTGCACTACCCATACGAATTCGGATGTTCAGGTAAACTCTTATTTATTGTTACAGACAATGTTCATAAAAATCATGTGGTGTATAAATTTTATTTTTATATTTTTAATATAATAAATGAACAGAAAAAAGCAAACTTATTGTGAAAATAAATGGTTAAGAAATCATATTTATTTTGCATTTCGGAAACATTTTAAAAATGTGAAGGGCTGGACCGGGCCAAACTAGATCGTGGGATGTGCCGGCCGGGCCAAGAAAATTTCTTCACTGGCTGGGCCACGAAAATTCGGCCTCTAAAATCTCACTCCCCTCTTTAAAACTTTTATGATAATTAAAAATTGTTTCGATCGTCAATGCAGCGGCAGCCCGATAATAGAGAATAATTAGTTGTTCAATCGATTAGGATTTATGAGTCAAACCATCATAGCATAGATCATATTAATTAAATATATCTGTGTTACTTCTAGCAAAATGAAATCATTGGCAATCTTGTCTTCAGCTTTGCTGATTTGCTGTAGCGCGAAAAGCTTTGACCGCATCCGGAGGGGAGGCAAGTGATATCTTAATACTTTATTAAGGATATTTATTTATTATTTATCATTTATTAATTTATTAAGAAGAAACACAACGAGATACTAAAGTGTCTTTGTTACGAACTTCATAGAACACAAGGTGAACGGGCGAATTCGCTTGAAGCAAGAGTACATAATAACTAAAAGAATGTGACAAGCTTCACACTCTTAGTTATTAATGCCGGGGACATCATCTACACGATAACGGCTGACCCCCTACACAAATTAGACCCCAGTAACCCCTCCCACAAATGAGTACCTAGTACCCATTTGTATACCATCATTCGAATGAATGTTTATGTGTTGAAGCTCGAAAGTGGCCAGTTGCTTACAGAACGTTTTCGGCTTTTGTGGGAGGAGTCACTGGGGTTTAATTTGTGTAGGGGGTCAGCCGTTATTGTGCAGACTGCAAATGATGTCCCCGGCCTTAATAACTAAGAGTGTGACTCTTGTCACACTCTTAGTTATTATGTACTCTTGCTTGAAGTAAACATAACTTTCACAACGGGCTGGGTCAGCCTTTGGCGGACAGAGAATGTAGCTGTCAGCTGACGTACTCTTATGATATGCACTCCTGATTTGACTCAAGGCTAAGTCATTTCTTCGCAACTGGAAGAATTACAGTGACCGTGCATATGCCAAAACCTTCTCAAGCCTTGAAATTTTTATACCGCCGGAGGCCGTATACTTGTAATGGGTTGACCCATCTGAACTCATATGTTTTGCATGTAAATTGCTTGGCGTGATTGATTTCCGTCCATCTTCAACACCTGTCCCTGTTACGCAGGTTTTTTTGCCCAACAATTTTTATACCGCCGGAGGCGGTATACTTGTAATGGGTTGACCCATCTGAATTCCTATGCTTTGCATGTAAATTGCTTGGCGCGGAGGATTTCCGTCCTATCTTCAACACCTGTCCCTGTTACGCAGGTTTTTTTGCCCAACAATTTTTCTACGATTTTGCAATTTTTAGAGCATCATTACAGACAATTTAGTTAAGTTTCAACGCCCTGTAAACTGTTTTGCACACGATCACTCTCTCTCCTTTTCTCATATTACCGAAAATCGGGCGTTATTTGTCTGTCACTTGATTGGCAGAGGTTTAACAGATCAATAAATCGCTAAAACTGATGTTACAATTTTCGTGTGCAAAGACTGATTTTGCGCTTGCACTGTATTTGTTTCATTAGTGTTTGCTTTGCTTCAGAATTTAGATAAAATAAATTGTTTAAAATAAACATATATAGATAAATGATAACTTTCGCTCTCGCAGTTTACTCGATAAAATCTCTATAGTCAGAGTAGTGTAGTGGCTACGGTGCCCGCTTGGCACTGTTACGGACACAGATCGAATCCTTCTTCCGGTATAATTTTAGTTTCACAATTGGCAGTGGCAAATGGCAATAAAATACTCCCATTCTTTTGTCTCAGAAACGGTAAATGTCGGGGAGTTGAAACTAGTCAAAAGCTAACGTCACCGTACACTAGAACAGTATGATGAAAACAAACAAAACGTTGAAGACATAAATCCCAAACTCTACGGCGGTATTATTCCCCTTTTAAGGGGTAACTTGTTCTACGATTTTGCAATTTTTAGAGCATCATTACATTCAATTTAGTTAATTTTCAACGCCCTGTAAATTGTTTTGCACACGATCACTCTCTGCCTTTTCTCATATTACCGAAAATCGGGCGTTATTTGCCTGTCACTTGATTGGCACAGTTTAACAGATCAATAAATAGTTAAAACTGATGTTACAATTTTCGTGTGCAAAGACTGATTTTGCGCTTGCACTGTATTTATTTCATTAGTGTTTGCTTTGCTTCAGAATTTAGATAAAATAAATTGTTTAAAATAAACATATATAGATAAATGATAACTTTCTCTCTCGCGGTTTACTCGATAAAATCGCTATAGTCAGAGTAGTGTAGTGGCTAGGGTGCCCGTTTGGCACTGTTCCGGACACAGATCGAATCCTTCTTCGGGTATAATTTTAGTTTCACAATTCGCACGGGCAAATGGCAATAAAATACTCCCATTCTTTTGTCTCAGAAACGGTAAATGCCGGGGAGTTGAAACTAGTCAAAAGCTAACGTCACCGTACACTAGAACAGTATGATGAAAACAAACAAAACGTTGAACACTTAAATCCCAAACTCTACGGCGGTATTATTCCCCTTTTAAGGGGTAACTTGTTGTTTTAGCCCTTCTTAATCAGCTTTTCAGCGGAGCGCCAATTGCCAACATGGGATCGGGGAAAACGGATGTTGGTCTCTACAATCCGGGAAATGTTGAAATCGGACACGGAAAAGGATGGACGGTTTTAGATACGGGTTTGAAAAAAGGATGGACCGCAGGAGGTGGCAGAAGCGGAGGCGGTTTTGAGAAAGGAACCACAATTCCGGTACTTGGAATGGGAAACGTTTTCAGCAGTCAAAAGACTGGAAAGGTTGACATCGATAGCGGCGGAAAGGCATTCTTTGGTAAAAATATCGGCGCTGGCCCCTTCGACTCGGTCTATCAGAAAGGTTATACTTTTGGTGGAGTTCAGGCCAGTCCTTTCTATCATAATCCTTGGGCTGTTGATGGAAGAAAATGACGGAAGTATGTAGAAAAAACTTAAGAATTGGAATTGTGTGGACACTGTGTCTTGCAGATTGTGTATTACCATTAATTATTTAACCATATTTCATGTTGATTAAAAATTTATTAAAGATTAAATTAAATTAAATTACAAATTAAATACGGCAGTTGTAGTCGACTGTTTTTGTAGCATAACATTGCAGCAACCTTTGGAGTGGCAGCTCTTCAAATTCAGGGTACTCCTAAAAACGTTGTCCGACTTAAAAACGGGATCCATTCTTAAACAGTCCCGCGGAAAAGTTTGGTAAAATACCCCTGAATGCATGTTTCAACACATTATGTAACTTTGGCTCGACCACCACCGTCAGGGCTAAATCATTTAGAGTCGTGACACGGACATGCGAAATTTTGAAGGGAATGCAAATTGTTTGCTCAAATAGCCGGGAAATATTAGATTCTGGGGGGGGGGGGCGCGAGCGACCTCTAGGGGGGCGGGGGGTGAGCTCCGGGTCTATTGAGGGGGAGGCGGGGCTGAAAACCCTCCCCCACCAAATCCCCCAAGTACATGTATTCCTTGATCCAGGCCGAATTTTTTGTTCGAATTCGGAATCAGCGCGACCGAATTACTTCAAAGGCAACTTTTCATGAAATTCGAGTCCAAACATGTTCTGATCGATTCTTCTGTTCGATTAACCGATCTCATCAATCTGTCTACTCGATTTTTGAAATCAGCAACCTCGATTTACCCTGTGGAAGTCTTAGCCACAACAGAAACAAAACTATTTTTGAAAAAACGAATACCACAGGAAGAAATCGTCAACTACCCATAACTGTCGCCGCCTTTTGTGTTACATAATGATTGCATTCGAAAATAATTTGTGACAGATTTTTGTAGTAAAAGATCTGAGTAAACCGACGGAAAGTAATGGAATTTCATATGTGAAAACATGCAAAAATAAAGTATAATTTCTTAATATTTTATTGTTGGAATACTAATTGGTTAAAATTAGGATTGGTTTTTCCGTTCTTATTTTTACAATTTCCAGAAATAGAACCAATTTGGAATACTTTCTCTGAGTGGATCATGAAGTTGAATAAAATTGCAAAATTTCTGTAGAATTTTGTGTCCATGACTAAAGATTGCTCTGCAGCGCTAACAGCTAGCTAGCTATACAGCTATATACAGGTCTACTCCATCCACACCACATTAATAAAATTGGATTTCAGGAATAATCCGGAGCGGATCAGAGAAAAGTGAGACCTGGATTAAGAAGGAGTTTTAGACTTAAATTTTTTATTTGACTTATGTAAATTTAATTGTTTAATGAAATATTTCAATGTACAGTTTTACAAAGAACATGCAAACTTTATAGCATAGCTTACGTAATTTAGTTGAAACAATGCATTATCTGAATCTAACAATCAGTTTGCTGCTTGCATCAGCTCTTCATCCAAACTTAAATCAGTTTCAATATTAAAATTAAATACATACAGCAAAAAGACAGTTGGAAAACACTGGCACATCCAAACTAATTTCAGTTTCAATATCAAAATATCAATACAGACCGTCTAAAAGACAATAAACACCGGCAATCATCCGAACTGTCTATGCTGTATTGACCACGGATTATAATAGTAGGGACTGGCTCCCACTCCATTAAAGTTATACCCTTTCTGAATCAGATTTGGAAACGGTCCCGCGCCCACAGTTTTGCCCACATTGACTTTCCCTCCCCCGGCCACATCCACCTTTGCGTGACGGTCCCTGCTGAAAACGTTGCCCAGACCCAGAACCGGGACTGCGCCGCCCTTTTGGAACCCTCCCCCGCTGACCCCGCCCCCAGCGTCCCAGCCTCGGTTCAGCCCGGTCTGAAGGACGGTGGACTGCCGCAGATGGCCCACTTCCACATTTCCCGGGTTGTAAATGCCCAGATCTGTCCGACGATTGGGCAGTTGGGCTATCGGAGCTCCGCTGAAGAATAGATGCTGCAGTACTGAAACGGAGTACAAAACAAAATTAAAAGACCTGATATATGAGAAAATAGGCAAAAATGGCATTAACGTGCTTAGTGGCATTAAGCTGTCCACAATGCATTGGACCAAGTTATATTGTGTTCGTTGTTGCAAGCACTGGAATTGAGAATTAATTGACAGATAATTAATTAATCAAATAATTAACTTTAAATAATAATTCAGTACAGATAAATGAACTGCTGTCTTGTGTGCCAAGGCCAAACAAATGATGCTTGACTATGGGTAATTCTTCAACAGTAACCAAAAGACGTGCAAGCACGAGAACAGTTTAGGATTAAGTTTTCTAAAGTTTTTAATCACAACATAACATTACAATATCTTGAATGACTATTAAGAGTCTAAGTTTTGCAGGAGACTTTGAGGGAACTTTAGTTCAAATAAAATGGTACCCCAAACTTTACAACTTTACAACTATATTAGTTAAACTGCTTTGAAGTCGTGCCTATAATTAACTGCTACCTCATCTAAATTGTGTATCCAAAGATGGATCGGAACATTTTAATGCTTATTGGACTAGTCTACTTGAGCTAACAATAAATGCTGATCACAGTACCCGCTGAAAAAGAGTTATTTCCAAACTCACAGGTTTGTCTCTTGGCACGTGATCTTAGACCATCTGTCAGCAAAGTGGTGGATAATAACACAAGAATAAAAGAAATTAACTGTTGTGGGTTGCACATTTTAACCTTTTAAAACCCTTTTACACAACTGTCAGACCAGGCGGAAAGTTACAGTTTAAAATACTGAATTTATTTTTAAAACCAAAATTGATTTTCATATCCGCATTTACTGTGCAACATTGGCACAAGTATAATTTCATTTGCAATTTTGTAGATCCTTATCTTCTTTTTGCAAGCAAAGCCAACGTTGAATTTTCAAGCCATACGCATTAAAACCATTAAAAATTCTCGCAAAAATTGATTGCAAAGTTTGTAATTGATTGTAATGTTGTTAAAAAAGCTTCTAAACGTGGTTGGTTAAAAGTATTTTTATTATTTTATTTTTTCTAAAATGGAAGTTCCGTCAGAGTGCCAGCACATGACAGACTTCCTAATCCTAATCCTAAAACGGAAGTTCCGTCAGAGTGCCAGCACATGACAGACTTCCTAATCCTAATCCTAAAACGGAAGTTCCGTCAGAGTGCCAGCACATGACAGACTTCCTAAATCAAGAGTGCAGAGCTAGTGTTGGGATTGGCCGAAATTTTTCTCAGTTAGCTTGGCTTGGCTTGGCCACAGTTTTAAGGTGGTGGTATCCTTTTGTGCAGTGCTTTTGTGTTGATTTTTTTGAAACGCTATAACTTTCGCAATTTTGGGAGTTGCAAAGAGCTTTATACATCGTTTTAAAGCTTATTATCTGTACATTCAAATGAGCTTACAGAACTGGCAAAATTAGTAAAAAATTAGCAGAAATTTACTCACAAGCTGACATCAAACAGGATGAATATAGACCAAAGGTTTTTGAACATCGATTTCTCAAAGCTGAAGAATCGGTCAAAAGTTCTTTTTGTGCCACGATATGAAGGACATATGGGCCGAGGGACGTGTTTTTGGATTTGGCTCAGCAGGTCTTAACGGTCGAGAAAATCGGCCAAATGCACAGTAACACGAAATTTCGCAACTTCGCATTGAGTTTGCTTGCTACTCAATATGTTTTAGCCCAAACCAAGAAAAACGTCCCTTCGCAGAAGTGCAAATTTCGATTCAGCGAAAATCTCCGGAATCCGTCGAGTAGTTTTTGAGAAATCGATGTTCGAAGCAAAATGATCGCAGTTTTGCCAAAATGGTTTTTCGGCCAAATCTCTAGCTGAAAGCAATAAAGTCCGGCTAATAGGCATTCATAAAATGTGCATTTGGACGATGTATCGATTGAGTATAACTAAGCCAATTTTGCCCTTAACATGAGGCAGTAATTTTGGAAAAACTGATTTCCTCGAAAATGGCCATTTTTTGACCCGAAAAATAGTTTTTTGCTTATACTGACTTAACCACTGGAGATAGCTCAAAGGTTGTAAGAGCAAAAATGTTCATTTTCGAGTCCTATTTCCAGCCATACCAACGAATCCCGTGTCTTGTCTACCTACAGGGTGCTTAAGGCCAAAAATCAAAACTTTCTTATCTTTTGGCCTAAGAATACGGGACTGGTCCTAAAATGTTAAGGAGCACGGAAATAGGTTATTTCGTAAGTTTTAGCCCTTTGCGTAAAGGATTAAAGCCGTAGGAGTCAAAAATACCCGAAAGGGAACCAGCACCTTAAGATGGCCGTCCAAATGGTCCAAAGGCGTTTAGGCATTAGCCATCCTTGGCTAGTCGGATTGTACTGGTTCTGCCCTTTTTTCCTTTTCGCTGAGGGGGTCTATCTTTTTTCTCGGTCTGGGGGAGGGTCTGCATATCTACTATATCTGAACTCAGCGTTGTGGAAAACATGTCCACACCAAATGTTACCTCGATTTTATAAATTTTAGCACTGGGGTAGGGTGGGGGGTCAAATGGGAAAGACCGACAAAAAATAATCCCATATCCCCTGTGAAATCCAAAAACGCCCTAGTCTGCTGCAAAACACAAAAACACTACGACGATTTTAAAAATTGAGGTAAGCACGGTCATTTTTAATTGGCAAAGAAATGGAAAATTAACTTTACTAATTACATTCTAATCACATAATTATCTAATCATCAAAACAAAAAATGCAGCTCCTAAACTTATTTTAAGAAATGTAAAACAATTGTGATTTACTTTTGCTACTTGTTGTGTTGTGAAACACATGAAGTGCAGAAAACTTAAAAAAGTTAAAGAGTTTTTGAATTCCGTTCCTCTGTTGTTGTGTAAACGTACTGAAGTATAGTCGTGGTTTTTCTTGATACCATGTTTCTGTTTTTGCTACACAACACTACTGAAAACTGCTATGTACTCAGAAAATGCACACAATAAGACAGGAACACTGCCTTAACCGGTTTAGAGTGACCAACAACACTAAAAAACTCGATACACTTTAGCATTGTTCATATATGGTGGTATATACGTTGTAGTTGGGTTTATGGTTTATGTATTATATATCTCAAAAAATGGGCAGGCAACAAGCAGTGTGCGTTTAAAGGGTTCACTTCCAAGTCAACGAGCGTAGACAGTGTGCACTTTCCAATGCGCGTAGAAGGAGTGCAGTTTCTAAGCCAGCGCGCGGTGGCAGTATGCACTTTCTGCGCGTAGACAGGGTGCACTTTCTAAATACGCGGCCCGGCGCGGCTCCCACGATTGGGCCGGCCGCACGGCCAGCCCGTGAGGTTTGGTAGTCGGCCCGCCTGACGTGGCCCCGGACCACGGGCCGTATTGCAGCTCTCTATAACCATAGATTTTTGTTGTGATCTTTGTAATTCGTCTACCCAACGAATCGTAGAATTTGATTGGGCTTACTGACAACGAGGCAGCTCCGTGGCTTATAAGTTACCATTGTAGTGCACAATCACCCTAAGTCAGAATGGAAATTTAAACGGAAATTTAGGTAGTTTCAAACGATGATTGTAGCAGGTGTGCTTTGTAGAAAATTTTGTACCACAAAACAGCAATTTTATCAGCAACTTGCATGCGCCGGTGGAGGGGACGCCTTCTATTTTCCTGATTAACGTGATCTTGTTTTTGTAAAACAGATTCTACAGAACTATATACACTGTACGGTTGATGGTTGATACCAGAAAAAACCGGCCGCTTTGCCCTAATACTGTATTTTAATACTAATTTGTCGTGTGATGCAATCATAGAAACTTGAAAAGTGTCACGGCAGAAACTGTAAACTTTTTGAGCAACTGGTTTAAACATTTCTTTAAGTACTGAAGGCGGTGTGCGGGGCAGAGAGTTAGTATTAAACTTTAATTTCAACGCGTTCTCTTAAAGATTAGACTTTAGATTCAAGCTTTGAATCTATTTCTGTTTGTTTATTGCAGATACAGAAACTTGCTAAGTAACTGCTTTATGATGTTCTGCGGTGATTCTTCCGTATACGCACATCTGTGTCTAAAATTCGCAAAATTTATCCGATTGAGCTAAAATTTGGTATGGGTGCATTTTAATACATTTTTGATCTATCTGCAACAAAAAGTTTAAAATTTTAAATAATTTTAATTTTTAAGGTTTTTATGGGGAGACCAAGGGTAACCAAAAAAGTTTGTGTCTCCGATGTCGCTGAAGAAGAGTTGATCACGAATCTGAAAACCATTTTTCGATCCAGCTTTTTGTTAGCTCAGTATAAGCTAAAGCTAAAGCTATAAGCTATTCTGCACTTCTGAAGTACGTAAAGTAGTGCTAAAGCTATAAGCTATCAAGATAGCATATAAGTCTTTAATATTATTATTCTTGTGTTAAATATCAGCAACCCAGAAAGGTTGAAATCAGCGTAATAATCGTCTCTACGTCCGGGGATGTGGCGCAGTGGTAGAGCGTTCTACTTCTTAAACCAAAGCTCGGCGGTTCGATCCCCGCCCTGGACACTTTTCTTCACATCTTTCAGATCCTGATTTCAACCTTTCACATTTGGCGACCGTGCCGTGTCCTTACCGCTCTGAGGAGATGAAGTCGTTTGTGATGCCTGGGAATTGTGGAATTGCAGGTCCTTGAGATAATTGGTTTGGTATATGGTGGTCCTCGTGGTGCTAAGGGTTAATATGATGGTTATTGGTTCTTGTGTGATTTGATAAGGCTCCCGGCTTTGAAGAAGAAAGAAGTAAAATATGGCCTCGGGTTAGGAGGCAGCCGGGGAGCCGCCCTTAGACCACACTGGTGCTTTGATTTGAGGACCCGACCTGCAATTCCTGGAAATTCGAGGCCGAATTTCAAATTAGTAAGGGGAGTATGTTAAATATCAGCAACCCAGAAAGGTTGAAATCAGCGTAATAATCGTCTCTACGTCCGGGGATGTGGCGCAGTGGTAGAGCGTTCTACTTCTTAAACCAAAGCTCGGCGGTTCGATCCCCGCCCTGGACACTTTTCTTCTCATCTTTCAGATCCTGATTTCAACCTTTCACATTTGGCGACCGTGCCGTGTCCTTACCGCTCTGAGGAGATGAAGTCGTTTGTGATGCCTGGGAATGGTGGAATTGCAGGTCAAGATGGTTTGGTATATTGTGGTCCTCGTGGTGCTAAGGGTTATTGTATATGGTTGTATGGTTCTTTGATTTGTAAAGGCTCCCGGCCTTGAAGAAGAATGAAGTATGATATGGCCTCGGGTTAGGAGGCAGCCGGGGAGCCGCCCTTAGACCACATGGTACTTGGATTTGAGGACCCGACCTGCAATTCCTGGAAATTCGAGGCCGAATTTCAAATTAGCAAGGGGAGTATGTTAAATATCAGCAACCCAGAAAGGTTGAAATCAGCGTAATAATCGTCTCTACGTCCGGGGATGTGGCGCAGTGGTAGAGCGTTCTACTTCTTAAACCAAAGCTCGGCGGTTCGATCCCCGCCCTGGACACTTTCAGATCCTGATTTCAACCTTTCACACTTGTCTTTAACGTATAATTTAGTAATTTAAGGACCAGTGACCAAGTGGCGACACTCGACATCTTTTGAGAACAAGTTGCCAGTCTGTGCATTCGCTCCATTTATCTTAAACACCAACTCCACTGTGGCAGCTAGAAAAATATATTTCCTAGAGCTTTTCCGCCTACAACGAAAATTCCAAAAATTTTGTTCTTTCAACAAGTCCAGAGTTCGTCGTCATCAAAGCCATCCCACAAGGTGATGGAGGAGTTGCAACATAGATCAAGTTATTCGGTTTCAAAACTATGTTTTGCACTTATTAATAAATTTCCCGCAACGACGATTTAGCAAAATTTTGTATATTTAGCTCAATTTTTACGTTTTTTATCTTTTCCTGGGTGCTTCACCGAAATGTAGAGAAATTTTCTATCGATTCATTGCTGTACCATCTCTTCAGATGCTCTCATAAAAATGGCAGGCAAAAATGTAAAAACTGATCATTTGCAAACGTTAGCTCTGAGAAAGTCAAGCATTAAAGAGCTGAAAGGTATAATTTAAAAATAATATCTTAGGTCCTTGCTAATGCCTTTTTATGATGGCCTAGCATTTAAGGCACTCATCAGAGGCTCCCTTATGCTGCCTCTCCGTGAACCGCAAGCGGACAAGAGACGGAGAGGCGAAGGTCAAGGATAGAAAACAAGACCCCCAAGCCAAGATGGCGTACGGTTATTTCGGTAACACCCAGGCATGCACTGCCCCCCCGCATGCCAATAGTTCCTAAGATGGCTGAAACCTAGTAAAGCCTGCTTGGAAGGCTGTGGAAAACATGGAGGCTGCAGAAGAGGGTCGTGGGGAGGGCCAGTCCGCAAGCTTGTATTTAAAAAATAAAAAATTAAAATAGTTTTGTATGTTTTGCTTATAAGGCATGAAGGCATGTTGACTTAGTTTTCGAAACATTATGCAGGATATGAATATCATCCTTAATTTAATAAAATAGCCAAAGTTTCGCGGATTTTATGAAATTACAAACATAATTTGTATGTAAAAGCATATATTTGTACCACTTCAGTGTCTTACTCTATTGTTCTAAAGAAGTATCCATTGTTGCTCTTGAATTCCAGCGACGAGGTTATGGAACGATTAATTTTGCTAACACTAGTTGCATTTATTGGCGGAATTTCTGGTCACGCACTCGGAATTCGTGGACGATATAAGAGAGGACGTATGTTACTCAACTAAATATTTCATATTTTATATTTCTGTTTTTTGTTTGCAGTATTAAAACTTTTAAAACTTAGTTATGGTAAACTACACTGTAAAAAAAATTTCCTAGCTGTTATCTATTTTTCGATGATCACTGTTGTCATTCAAGAAAAATAGATAAAAGTTATCAGATATAAAGATATCAGTTAGCTATTATTTCGGGATTGATTGAAAATCTAGAAAATTAGATAACATGTTATCTAATATTGCTGGCTAATATCAATCTTTTTAATTTGGACATTAGTACTTCAACGGCAATTGCTAACCTGTACTCATTAAATATTGTTGATAGTGGCAAAATTTTTTAATCTTAAAGTAAGTTAAACAGTTTAGATAGTTACCAATTTTAATAATTTTCGGCATTTTATGATGATAGCGGCAATAAGCAACATGGCAGAGGAGAGGCTCCTTAGTTGTAGCTATGAAACTGCACTCAAATTGCGTCTACACTCAATTTAACCTGATAGTAGAGGGGGCAAAGTTGTATCCGGGTCTATAATTTCAGACACAGCCTGGACCCAGAACTGGACGGCTTTCCCCAGACCTCCAGGCTCGAATTCCGGGAAATACTTTAATCAACCTGCACTGGGTTTTGGTCTAAATTGCACTATTATTCTTCGTGTTGGGTGATACGACAGCAAAAGCAAGGAACAAAGCGATACTTTGCTTAACTTAATGACGCTATTTTTGTTTTCCAATATTTGCTTTGAACGTTGTCAATAGAACTAAAGATGAGAGCCAACTATGGGATGGCAGAAGTTTAAAGTTCAATGCTGGAAAAGCTATGTAGTTCGCCTATTGCCTCTTAATAATACTGGTTTGATGCAAAGAATGAAAGAATTCCACAATGTAGCGTCCCACAGAGCCATTTCAAGTTGATGATGTCGGGTCAAAACTCAACATACCATCCATGGAAACTTTGTTTCGTCCTGACCGCCGTGTATGATTAAACAAATGATTAAACTTTCGAAATTTAGCCACAATTTTAAATTTAGCATCTATTTTAGCCCGCCTCAAGGCATAGTGTTGTTTTAGTAACCGATGTTAGTTTCAGTTTCAGTTTCAAGTCTCTTCCCAAAATAGTTTCAGTTTCAGTTTTAGCTTTAGTCGGAGTTTCAGTATCAATTTCAATTCATTCAAAAAACTGCAGATTCCAGCCTTGAGACATAATTAATGCATGAATTTATGATCATATATACTTCGCTGCAGAGTATTAACAAAAAAACCGCTTTAAACCTTCAAATTTTCATGTCTTGAAAAAGACTGAAACTACATAGTTTCAGTCCGAGTTTCGGGTCTTTACCCAATCTAGTTTCAGTTTCAGTTTCATGTCTTCCCACGAAATAGTTTCAGTTTAAGTTTCAGTTTCTGAAACTAAACTGAAACTGAAACTGAAACCTGTACAACCTGAAGCCTAGTTTCAGTTTCAGTTTCAGTGCCTGAAACATCACTACCTCAAGGTCAAAGGTTATGGTAGGAAAGAGGGGACAAGGTCTGCCACATTTATTTGATCAAAATTGGCGCAAGGAGACGCCGATTTTTGCCAGAATTTCAAATTCAGACCTGTCATTGCTGGAGAAAGAAGCAACACTTAGCATACATTTAGCATTTAGAACTATGTACATAGTACAGTGGCAACATGGCAAGCAACATTGATGCGAGGCAAACAGTAACACCTGTGATCAAAACATTTTGGTCCTGTTAAATATCAGTGTTTTGCGTGAACTCCGAATGGTTGAAAATCAGCGCAATAAAATAATCTCAACGACGAGGGTGTGGCTCAGTGGTACAGCGTTCTGATCAAGAACCAAAGCTGGGTGGTTCGATGCCCGCCCTGGACACTTTTCTTCATATTTTCAATCCTGATTTCAAACTTTCATTGTCCCATCTTTCGTTTGAACTCGAAACCGCTTAAAGTATATATATATTTCATTTTGAAGCTCAAAACAGATCCAAAACTTGTCCACGAACTTTCTTCAAAATACAATTTGCAAGTTTTGTATGCATCAGTTCTGTGAGACAATCCCGAAAAGCCGAATATTAACAATTTGCAGCATTTTTCGAACTTTACTAATATGCACAATAGCTGCATCAATCGATAGCTTTTTCAATTTTAAGAAACCACTCTTCTCACCACAAACTCCCATTTGATGGTTATTTGTTTGTCATAGTTTAAAGTTCCCGTTTTGGCCCGTTTTCAACAGAAACTGAAAATTTTGAATAGCTACAACCTTTTTATTCCAGGCCGAAATCATCTGAAATTTTAATAGATTGCGTAAAATTCTAAGGGCTATCACTGGGCGCGCTTTGACCTCAATGCTGTAGGTAGAATTTTTGACCCTGGCAGCCCAACCCACTTAAATATTAAAATGTATATATGCACATGTAGAATAACTGGTTGACAAAACTGATTTTTCCATGATTTGATTTGACAAAACGATTCAGCTCATTATGAGCTTCAAAATGATGTATAGATCTCTGCAAATCTCGCAAAATTGAGCAAGTTATGAACATGTCAATCCGGGTATCCAGACGCTGTCACAGTCAGCTGCACGTTTGACCCCATAAATTTTGCTGCATCAGCGAAGCAGGTTTCATCCAGCTCAACCACTTCAAGCAGTAACGTGTGTTACGCAAGTACTCGATACGCTGATACCGCATCGAGCACTATATAAAGGAGAGAAACAAACAAGTTTTTAAAGTTTCATGTCAATATTTTCTGACATATTTGCTCTGGCCATTACGTACCTTTGGGGGTACCGATGGCAGGGTCTAAACCCAATAAGAAGGGTTGAAGTCCCTTTTTATTGGAAGCCGTCCAATTCAAATGGCCGGATAGCTAGCAACTTTTTGATTGCTAAATATCCAAAGCGTTGGAATGGATTGCTGACAGTGAATATTGTGGATATTTTAGCATCCAACAGGATGATTCTCGACCAAACATCTAAATGAAAATTAAAGATCGAAGCTCATTATCCGGTTCCTATCGTCTGTGATGTGCCTCTATGCGGCACAGTATTAGGGAGCATGTTCGCTTTGTTTTCCGCAATAAATTCTAAATTGAACAAAAAACTAACAAATACCAGTCATCCTTTAATTTCAGGTGACGACCCTCTATTTTTCACGGATAACAGTTACCTTGGAATTTATGGTAATGGCTATTAAAGTTAAATTGGTAACAAGTCTCCAATTTTAACTGTTTGCTGCCATCCCAAATTATTAGATAACAGTTATCTAATTTGTTGGGATGTCACAAATTCCCTATCTAAGAAAAATAGATAACTGTTATGCAATTT
>JASAND010026694.1:0-12738 GCA_030248195.1 Trissonchulus latispiculum
GGAACACAAGCAGAACTTGGGGAGGGACAGGATACAAATAGGACGGGGGAGATAATTAGCTAGGCAAAGCTAACCCAGGGAATGGGGACAACCCCGCCAAATGGAAGGGAACAGAGAGGGGAGAGTTAGAAGTTGAAAGAAAAATGGAGTAATCGTTAGAATAGAGTAAAGGGGTAAAGTAACTGTGTTAGGAAAAATAACAAAAGGAAGAATTTCACGCAAGTAATTTAGGTGTAGGCGCAACTAGCTAAGGGAGTCCCAAAGATTTAAACCGACTTCCCACGGCCAAAGAAAACTCCCAACTGACTAGCCACATGATTCAAGTCTGGAAATCATGTTTTGTCAGCATCACGTGACATACATGATCTATCTTTCCGAACTTAGCATAAAATTTACAACAATTGCATCAGGGATTTTTAAAGGATTTTGGGAGAAAAATGGAAAAAGAGCGAAATGTAGACATTGGAAAGGGGGTGATAGCGCAGTCGCTATCCACCCACATTACATTTGGGTGGGTAGCCCTGGGATTTGGCCATTTGGGGGTGGGGTCCGCGTCCGCCTCCAAAGTTTCGAGGGTGGGGTTGGGGTGGGGCTGTTCCATTTGGGGGGAGGTGGTATATATACACCTATGCTATGCCTCCCTCACACACAGTTTCAACAGGGGGATCTCCGCTCCCAAAATTTTCGACCAACTTTACCTCCCCCTCCCAGATTTTTTACTTCCCCCCCCCCCAGCGATTTTCTCAACCCCCCCCCCAGAACTTTTGGGGGGGGGGGGGGCGGGGCGTGCGGGAGGGGGGGATAGTCGCGCGGAAAACGGCCAAAAATTGGGTATTTTTAGGGTAAATTTTCCAAAAATATTCAAAAGTGTCCAAATTTTCGGCTTGAAATGGGTATTATTGCGAGAAATACACGTTTTAACTGTATTATGGACTTCTGACTGATTATTGACCTTATTTTGGACCTGGAAACATGTTGTCAATAAAGTTTCCTAGTTTAAAAACCATGTCTAATGTCAAAACCACTTCATAGTTGAATATTCATTGGCATTAGAAACGGCTGAAAATGCAATTTTTGGCATAAACATTGAAAAATTTTTGGGGGAGGGTTGGGGGAGTCTCCAGAGGGTTTCCCCCACCCAAAAAAGTGGGGGGGGAGCCCTAAGGTGGGGGAGGGTTGGGGGGGGGGGGGGGTAGCCCCCCAAGCCTTTTTTCAACCCTCCCCCAAAACTTTTTTTGGGGGGGTAGTCGCGCCGAAGGTTCGAAAAATGGCCAAAAATTGGGTATTTTTAGGGTAAATTTTGAAAAAATTTTCAAAAAATTTTCAAAAATGTCCAAATTTTTGGCTTAAACTGTTTATTATTATGAGAAATACACGTTTTTAACTGTATTATGGATCTTATGACTCAATATTGACCTTATTTTGGACTTGGAAACATGTTGGCAATCAAGTTTTTGAGTTTAAAACCACTGTCTAATGTTAAAATGACTTTATGGTTAGATGTTTTTTATCATTACAAACGGCTGAAAATGCGATTTTTGGCATAAAAAATGAAAAATTTTTGTTGGGTAGGGTAGGGGTGGGTCCTGGGGAGGGGGTTGGGGGGGGTCGCCAGAGGGCCCCCCCCAGGAAATGTTGGGGGGGGGGAGCCTCCCCCTCCCCAAATCTCCGTTACACCTATGCCCCCACCCCAAGTCTCCGTTACACCTATTATATACATGCTATCACCCATAGTTTCCCTGGAACTTTGGGTGTGGGGGGGGGGCGGTTAAATCTTGGAAGGGTGGTGGTCGACCCAAGTAATGTGAAGAATTGCGGAGTACCCCCACCAACTCCCCCCCCGCCCAAATTCGGACTTCAGAAATCTCAAAAAATGGCCAAAAATGCAAAATTTTTGGTAATTTGAGCCCTTTTTCTTCAAAATAAGGCCTGTTTTTAGCGTTGTAGGCGTTTTTGCACTGTTTTAAAGGGATTCTAAGTCACAATTTTAGAAAATGTTTCAAAAAATGATCATTTTTGGCCAAATTTAGCTGACTTTTTGGGTCAAAATCGCTGGGGGGCTTTGGGGGGTAGCCGAAAGTTGGGGGAGGGTATGCAAGGCGTGTCGAAAATTCTGGGAGGGGGTAAAATTGGTCAAAAATTTTTTGGGGGAGTGCCCCCCATAGGTGTGCTCTGGAGGGGGGGGGCAGGACCCGGGAGGCCAAAGTCTAACACTGGGCTTATTCTAGTTGGGGGGGGGGGGGGGGGGTGGGGGGGCCCCCCCATAAACACCCTTCCCCCCCCCAAAAATCGTTCCCCCCCCAAAAATCGCCCCCCCCAAAAAAGTGGGCGCCCCTTTTGGTACCAAATTTTGCCCTGAAAAAATAGCTCAGAAGGCCAAATTTTCAAAAATTTTCCGGCTTCGCCGGAGATTTTTACTCAATTTTTGCCCTTTTCAACACTAAATCTACTTATTTTTGCTACGAAAATCAACATGTCTAGTATATGCCAGAAAAATAGCACAATTTTTAGCATATTTTTCGAAAAATTTTCGCCCCCCCCCAAAAGTCCTTGCCCCTCGGACCTTTGGGGGCCCCCCCCCAAGAAGCCCCCCCCCAAGAAAAAATCCCTAGAATAAGCCCAGTAACATGGTGCCATTTCAAACCAAATTTTTCCAAAATCCCCATTTTTTCACCAAAATATATACATAGGCCGGGTTTGGCTTTAAATGCAATAAAACACGTTTTTCTATGTGATATAATAGGATGCTTAAACTGCAGAAATTAAGCAAATTTCAAAAATTTCCAAAATTTGTCTATGTTTACGTGTTAAACTTACAAAACTTTCAAAAGTAAATTTGACACGAATTTTTGAAAAAATAATGATATTTTTTGATGCAGATTACAACTAAAAATGACACGCTATTTCGAATGGTATTATGTAGGGGCGCGATAGCGCCCCTACGGCCCTACATAATATGGGTGTAAAGACGTCTGCGCGGCCCTCTGCAGACCATGCTGGCCTGGTGCCAGCTAATTAGAGGTCCGGGACGGATAAAAATGTTACCATCGTAAAGTGCTCGAGTAGTACTACAAGTATAGCCATGGGGGGAAAACCCACCCCCTTTTTGGGGGAAAAACCCACCCGCCTCCCTGGCTTATCCCTAGTGGGGGGGGTGGGGGGGCCCGCCCCACCCCCATTCGAGGAGCCCCCCCCATGAAAAGCCCCCCCCCCCCATAAATCCCGACCTTCCCCCCCCCCATAACCCCAAAAATTGCCAAATTTTACCATTTTTACCCTAAATTTTCAAAAAATTTTCCGGCTTCGCCGGATTTTTGACTAAATTTTCGCTATTTTAGCTTAAAAAACACCTAAAATTAGTCATTTTTTAGCGATTTTTAGCAGTTAGTACGCAAAAAACCCACAAAAATTCGAAAAAAATTTCTCAATTTTGCCCCCCCATTTTGGGTTAGCCCCCCCCCAATCGTTGGGGGGGCCCCCCATGAAGCCCCCCCCCCCCATAAAAAATTGCCAAGGGATAAGCCAGCCTCCTGGACCAAGGGGTGGAGCGATGAGCTCCAAAACACAGCAGCAGAAAGCGCGACTCTTTCTTACCTAGGTGTGCAAAGATCAAGTCATTTGGTTCATTCCTGCTCATTTTATGACATTTTGAAAATGACACTACTTTTTGGTCCAACCATGCCAAAATTTTGCAAAAGTTTGGACCGATGTAACTTTTGACAGGGTTGGGCTAGAAAAGTTTTGCAAATATCTGCAATGATGGCAAGTCTTCCTCTTTGCACACAGCCAAAATTAGATCGATTCGATGCACCGTTGGTCTGGCACATTGCCAAATGTGGCGGGGGAAAACCCCACTTTGGGGGGGGGAACCCACCCAATTTTTTTGAAAAATTTTTTAACAACCAAACAAGGAAACAATTCGACACTATAGCACGATACTATCGAGGACGTTGCATCATCCTATGGTGTCAGATTTGGATAATTTTGCTTCCCTGGCTAGCTAGGGGCCAAAAACCCTGAAAGTGCCATTTCGGTCCTGGAGGACCCAGGACAGGTCCAATTGTGGATTTTAACAGCCAATTGAACGTAAAAATCATTCACTACACGATAGACTAACAAGTTTTATCAAATTACATCGTTTTTAGCATTTTTCAAAAATTGCCCTATGTTTATGTGTTAAACTTTATGAAACCTGTCAGTTTGATGCTGCATTTTCAATGGCACATGAAATCTCAAAAAAGGTATCTCGATCGGGTTTTTTGGTTTATACTAGCTCAAAAAGAGTTGAATTTTACACCGAATGTGTCAGAATAGCGCTACGACAATTTTTGAGACCTGTGAGGGGTGGGTTTTCCCCCAGCTACTTTTTGCATTATACCGGCCTAACGGTACAACCTTGAGAAATGCAAATGGGCTTAAAAGAAAGATCTAAGTACGCCAAGTACGATGGTATATAAAGTTCTCATATAGCCCTTATAATAAAAAAGTTCCAGCCAAAATCCGAAAATGTGGGTTACCCTCCCCCCCCCATGGCTATACCACCATATAGCCAGGTTCACAAAAAAAGGACAAGCCAAAAATTCACAAAAAACGGGACATCAGTTTTTTCCTGTGAAACTGCAACTTAAGGATTCAAACTGTTGCCTATTAATAGCCACATATCCCTAGTTTAACATACGTTAGTAGCAAGTTTTGGGCTAAACCCGTTCTTACTGAATACTTATTTAAGTGGAAGTACTCAAAATTGGACTAAAAACGTTTTGAGCCAAAGTTAGTGTTTTTGCTGCTACTCTACCATGGCAGATCCCAATAATCCCAAACTGTGCATCAGACATGCCCACCCTTTTGCCTTTCCATCCGCACAGTTTTCCTTTTCCTGCAACCTCTGGCTTGGCTTGGGCCTAATGTCCTGTTTTTTGTGAACAAAAAGGACAAATTTTTAATCGGCAGATCAGATCCCAGGAAGCACTTAGCTAATGTTTATTAGCTGTTTAGATTGTAGCGCACTAGAAAACGTATTTAAACCGCAAATTACTGCTCTTAACTTTGCCACTGGCGCGTAGATCATCTAAAAAAGTAGTATGGTCACCGGTGGGTCCAAGTGGTGACTTAAACGGGGGCTGGTGGACTAAAATTTGCATTTCGTAAGAAAAAACAACGTGAAAGGGTAGTGAAAGTTTTGGTAGTGAAAGCGTGTACTCGGCTCGGCACTATTACCCCATGTGACCCAGGTCACACCTTACCTTACCCTACTAGAGCCAATTATGATATCAAAGACGTCTTTAAAGTTGACGTTAGCAGTTTGTTACAGCTTGGAATTAATATTTACCAACTGTTTTTGAGTTCTTATGGCTGAATTTTGAGATCTAAGTGTGCCATTACGGTCGGATGATTGGGGCCTGATGATCTGACGAGTTTTGGTCTTCCGGAAGGGTACACTGAAAAACTGTGCCTCAAATGTACTTAAAATGAAGTAAAACAAGTTTACTGATTGTTTTTACAGTTCATTTGTGCACATAGTAACAGTAATTAAAAAATTTGGACTGTCCTTTATTTTGTGAACTTTTGTCCTTTTTTTGTGAATTCGTTCACAAAAAAAGGACACGAAATTTTGCTATTATTTTCTCATCCGTAGGAGGAGGGCCGCGATTTTTTGTGTGAATATAAAGCGAGTCCCGGCGCACATGCATGCACAAACAATATTCCAATCGGGGCTGAAACTTGAAAGTTTTCAACAAAAACTGATTTTTGTCCTTTTTTTGTGAACCTTGCTATACTTTTGGTTCGAATTCGAAACTTCAAATTTTTGCACTTGGCGGCCGATAGTTACCGTGCGTTTGTTTTTTCTCGGTTAATAACGCTAATTGGAAGTGCATTTTCAAGCGAAGTGTTGGAACAATGTGGGCATTTTGGTCCAATGCCACTATGATATGTTGGTAGACAGTATCCCACCATGCTACCAAACGAAGGTCATTTTGGCACTCGGAAAACTTTGGCTCTGTCAAGGCCCCAAAGTCGGACTTGCGCTATTTTGGCACTTCGGTTGAAATCAACTTTTTTTCACAGACTAGCAGATAGATCGGTTTGGTTTACCACTTCCAAGTTCCAAGTCCCACTTTTACCTGGCCCAATGGCCTAAAAGTCACTAAAAATGGCGTTTTTCGGCCTTGGGGTGGTACCCATATATGTATAGTAAATCGGGGTCGCTGAAAACGATGAGCATACGGCCATACCGTGCGTTTGTTTTTTTTCTCGGTTAATAACGCTAATTGGAAGTGCATCTTCTAGCGAAGTGTTGGAACGATGTGGGCATTTTGGTATGCAAAGTATGCAAAGGCTACTCCCTACTCCTAGCCAAGCAACGGTTCCGAATGGGACTATCCAATTCTCCATCCTGCCCGGAATGTGATAGTGAGGAGGAGGATCTAGCCCACCTCCTCCTGCACTGTCCAAACCATACCTCTGCCCGACGGCGGCACCTGGGGACAAGGCCGCGCTTGGACATCCTATCCAAGGGTCCCCCCCCCCGGGTTCTGGCTTTCCTCCGGGATGTGCGGCGGATCTGATCCGTCCTAACCACATTGGGTCCCCCCAAGCTGGTCCAGGAACAGGAAGAAGAAGAAGCATACGGCCGATAAAGCCCGAAGTGACCACTGGTCAGCACGGCACCCGTGGTTCCTCGCCTAGGGTCAAAGTTTGGAAAACTCAGTTATAAACAGTCCCATTTTCTCTAGAAATGGCCTAAAGTCGCTAAAAATGGCGTGTTTCGGCCTTGGGGTGGTACCCATATATTGTAAATTGGGGTCGCTGAACACGAGGAGCATAGTGCTGAGATCGGTGGATGTGACCCCTGACCTACAGCGCCCACCCACAGTGGGTCCGGTGTGGGTCAAAAATGAAAGTCTTCAAAAGTGGTCAAGTTTGGTATCAAATGAAAGCCCTTGGCGAGGCGATCAACTTTTGTCATTATACCACCCACAAAAAGTAGCCCCACCGACCTGTGGCTGGGTGCCCCACCCACAGTGGGTCCGGTGTGGGTCAAAAATGAAAGTCTTCAAAAGTGGTCAAGTTTGGTATCAAATGAAAGCCCTTGGCGAGGCGATCAACTTTTGTCATTATGCCACCCACAAAAAGTGGTCCCACCGACCTGTGGGTGGATGCCACTTTTTGTGAGTGGCATAATGACAAAAGTTGATCGCCTCGCCAAGGGCTTTCAGTTGATACCAAACTTGACCACTTTTGAAGACTTTCATTTTTGACCCAGACCGGACCCACTGTGGGTGGGCGCTGTGGGTCAGGGGTCACATCCACCGACCTCAGCAGTATCGTTTTCAGCGACCTCGATTTACTATATATGGGTACCACCCCAAGGCCGAAAAACGCCATTTTTAGTGACTTTTAGACCATTTCTAGTGAAAATAGGACTTAGAAACCTTTTGCCAAAACAGGTGAAAAATGCAAAGTTTTGGCCCATCTACTGAAAGCTACAGAGCGAAATTAAAAATCCCCCTCGTTACATTCCGCGCATAGTCCGAAATATTCAAATAAAACAAACCAAACAGATCTAGCTGCTAGCCTGTGAGAAAAAGTCGAACACAACCGAAGTGCCAAAATAGCGAAAGTCCGACTTTGGGGCCTTGGCACAGAGCCAAAATTGGCAGTGTGCCAAAATGACCAAAAAAGGTTGCATGGGAGGACCCTGCCTACCATAGGTGAACCAGGCTACAGTTTACCCCCTGTGAGACCCCCCCACGGAGAGGCCAGACCCCTCTCCCCCCCCCCCCCTACCCGGCCTGAACTACTCCCCCCCAAGCCGAGCTCAAACCCCCCTCCCCCCCTAAAACTGGGTCCAAACCAAGTAAAAAATGCAAAATTTTTGAAAAAATTTTTTGCAATTTCTGAAAATTTGAAAAACATTCGCAAAAATGGTTGTAAATCAGCTATAAACAGCTAAAGATGGTTATTTATAGCAATTAAAAGGTAATATACGCAATTATAATTCACAATCTGGCCTAATTTCGGCATATTTTAGCACAAATTTGTCAATTTTCAAGCCCTATTTTCGCATACGAATGCTATTGCCAGAAGCTTTTCAGTACGTTTTATGTACTGTACATCGAAAAAGGACCATTTTAAGCTAAAAAAACTTGGGTATAGAGGTCGGGGAAAAAACCAAGGCAGTCACTTTTTGGACTCTGCAGAACTACCCAGTGGAGCAATCCGGCTATAAATTATTTTCTTATCTGTCTACAAGGCCGCCCCCAGGGGGGAGAGGGTTCACGGGGTCTAGACCCCCCCTTTTCGGATGACAAAATGGAAAATTTTTGCTATTTTTATGGCAAAAACAGCTATTTCTAAAAAATTTTCGCGCCTTCGGCGCGATAATTTACTTTTTGCAAGAAATAAACATTCAATGTGCCGCTTTTTGGCGGAAATGCAAAAATTCTCCAACTTCTGGGGGGGGGCTCCGCCCCCAGACCCCCCGTTGCGTTTTACCTTGGACCCCCCCCTTTCCAAAAATCCTGGGTGCGGGCCTGTCTGTCTAGACTGTCATTTTGGTATATAAATCGCCTCTCTAGGTCCTGTCGTTAATTAGTAATTAACGGTTAATTAGCCGGGGTAAAAAACCAATGGCGGGAAAAAAACCAACCCCAGTATTCGGTCAGGGTAACTTATATTAGCGATTTTATGCATGCGACAGGTAAAATCGGCGTCGCTGACTTCATATCTGCAATTATTTTTGCGATATTCCTTATAATAAGCGAGAAAATCAAACATCAAAATTTGCAGCATCAACTGGCTAGGTTTCATCAAATTTATCAGTTTCTATGTTAAAATGCAAAAATTTGAAATCTTTCGAAATTCGATGAAATAAATTAAAATAAACGTTGTTTCAGTGTTTTTTCGCGTATTTCTTTGTCCCAGAGTACTTTTTGTCCGCTTTAGCTGAGCCAAACAGCCGATCCGCCGAAATGAGGTTTTTACCGGCTAGCACAAAATTGCCAAGTCCAAATGCAATTATGAGCTGTTCATGTGAAAGAACGCATTAAACTTGCTATGTGGATGACTTCTGAGCAACTAAGAACCATTTTTGGGAGTTTGGCAGCAAAAGCAAAAATTGTTTTTTCCCACCCCTTGGTTTTTTTCCCATTTTGTAAAAATTCTGCTGGCAGCTTGCCAAGCGTCGCAGGAACGCAAGACCGACATTTTTGGAAAGAGCACATGTTGTTCTCATAGAAACTATTAAAAGTTATTATCTAACTGCTATGGAAAATTTTTTACAGGCGTTCAAAAATAGGCAAATTTTGAATTTTTGGGGGGTCAAAAATGCCAAAATTTTCAAAATGTCACAAAATGCTCAAAAGTGGTCCGATTTAGCTCAAATTTGGTGTGGTAGGTGGGATGGGCCCTACCAACTTGCATGCAAAATTTGAGCCCGCTAGCTGTTGTTGTTGTTGTTGTTCATTTCCGGGCTCCATCAGCTTAGAAAAGCTAGAAGAGGGCACTTCGGCATCTACTGGCCCAGCACACGTCTTTGCATCGTCAGGTCCACACATCGGAGAATCCGGGATGGAAATGATGTGGGGGATTGGACCCAACCGCTCGGTAGCATAATTTGAGGACTCCAGATGCTTCAGTGTTAACCCAACACAGTCGTGTTCCCGGGAGTTTGGAACCCATTTGCGCCGTTGACGAGACGGATGCCAGGGGGCACCTGTGGGGATCTCCATTTGATGGGGTCCGTGTCCATCGGATTTCCCACGGAGGTGGTTCCAAGCCCCCCAGCCCGCTAGCTCATCCCCATCGCCCAAACGGGGGGTTGGTTTTTTCCCCACCACTTGCGGGTTGGTTTTTTCCCCGACCTCTATACAGTTTAGGGGGGTCCCCCCTCCCCCACATTTCGGATTTTGGTGGGGTCCCCCGAGCCAAATTTGGACCTTCTACTCCCCCCAACCCAAACAGGTGGTACACCTATGCTGCCTACCAACATATCATAGTAGCATTGGACCAAAATGCCCACATCGTTCCAACACTTCGCTAGAAATGCACTTCCAATTAGCGTTATTAACCGAGAAAAAACAAACGCACGGTAACTATCGGCCGCCAAGTGCAAAAATTTGAAGTTTCGAATTCGAACCAAAAGTATGGTGGTATATATAGCCATGGGGGGTAACCCACATTTTCGGGTTTTGGCTGGAACTTTTTTATTATAAGGGCTATATGAGAACTTTATATACCATCGTACTTGGCGTACTTAGATCTTTCTTTTAAGCCCATTTGCATTCTCAAGGCTGTACCGTTAGGCCGGTATAATGCAAAAAGTAGCGGGGGAAAACCCCAATGGGGGGGGGGGGAACCCAGCCCTCACAGGTCTCAAAAATTGTCGTAGCGCTATTCTGACACATTCGGTGTAAAATTCAACTCTTTTTGAGCTAGCATAAACCAAAAAAAGGGTTGGGGGGTCTCCAGAGGGTTTCCCCCACCCAAAAAAGTGGGGGGGAGCCCCCCACCCCAAGTCTCCGTTACACCTATTATATATATATATATACATGCTATCACCCATAGTTTCCCTGGAACTTTGGGTCGGGGGGGGGGGGAAATCTTGGAAGGTTGGTGGTCGACCCAAGCAATGTGAAGAATTGCTGAGTACCTCCCACCAACCCCCCCCCCGCCAAATTCGGACTTCAGAAATCTCAAAAATGGCCAAAAATGCAAAATTTTCGGTAACGTATTTTCGGTATTTTCGAAATGGCACCATGTTAGACTTTGGCCGCCCGGGTCCTGCCCTCCCCCCTCCAGAGCACACCTATGGGGGGCACTCCCCAAAAATTTTTTGACCAATTTTACCCCCTCCCAGAATTTTTGACACGCCATGCATACCCTCCCCCAACTTTCGGCTACCCCCCCACACCCCCCCAGCGATTTTGACCCAAAAAGTTAGCTAAATTTGGCCAAAAATGATCATTTTTTGAAAAAAATTCCTAAAATTTTGACCTGAAATCGCTTTTAAAACGGTGCAAAAACGCCTAAAACGTGAAAAAAGAGGCCTTATTTTGGAGAAAAAACTCAATTACCGAAAATTTGCATTTTTGGCCATTTTTGAGATTCTGAAGTCCACATTCGGCGGGGGAGTTGGTGGAAAGTACTCAGCAATTCTTCACATTGCTTGGGTCGACCACCAACCTTCCAAATTAACCCCCCCCCCCCCCCCCCGGACCCAAAGTTCCGGGAACTTATGGGTGATAGCATGTATATAATAGGTGTAACGGAGACTTGGGGTAGAGCGCATAAGTGTAACGGAGATTTGGGGAGGAAGCTCCAACATTTCCTGGGGGGGCCCTCCAGCGACCCCCCCAACCCCCTCCCCAGGACCCCCCCCCACAACCCTCCCCCAAAAATTTTTCATTTTTATGCCAAAAATCGCATTTTCAGCCGTTTCTAATGATGAAAACATCTAACCATAAAGTCATTTTAACATTGAACAGTGGTTTTAAACTCAAAAACTTGAGTTGCCAACATGTTTCCAAGTCCAAATAAGGTCAATATTGAGTCATAAGATCCATAATACAGTTAAAAACGTGTATTTCTCATAATAATAAAACAGTTTAAGCCATAAAATTTGGACATTTTTGAAAATTTTTTAAAATTTTTTCCAAAATTTACCCTAAAATACCAATTTTTGGCCATTTTCGAACCTATTTTAAGTGACTCCCCCCCAAAAAAGTTTTGGGGGGAGGGTTGAAAAAAAAAAAAAAAAAAAGGCTTGGGGGGCTACCCCCCCCCCCCCCCAACCCTCCCCCACCTTAGGGCTCCCCCCCCACTTTTTTTTGGGTGGGGGAAACCCTCTGGAGACTCCCCCAACCCCCTCCCCCAAAAATTTTTCAATGTTTATGCCAAAAATTACATTTTCAGCTTCTAATGCTGCCAGTGAATATTCAACTATGAAGTGGTTTTGACATTAGACATAGATTTTGAACTCAGGAAACTTTTAGTGACAACATGTTTCCAGGTCCAAAATAAGGTCAATAATCAGTCAGAAGTCCATAATACAGTTAAAACGTGTATTTCTCGCAATAATTACCCATTTCAACCGAAAAATTTGGACACTTTTGAATATTTTTGGAAAATTTACCCTAAAAATACCCAATTTTGGCCGTTTTCCGCGCGACTATCCCCCCCCTCCCGCATGGTCCCGCCCCCCCCCCCCCCCCACCCAAAAGTTCTGGGGGGGGGTTGAAAAATCGCGCTGGGGGGGGGGGAAAAATCTGGGAGGGGGAGGTAAAGTTGGTCGAAAATTTTGTGAGCGGAGATCCCCTGTTGAAACTGTGTGTGAGGGAGGCATAGCATAGGTGTATATATTTCACCTCCCCAAATGGAACAGCCCCACCCCAACCCACCCTCAAACTTTGGAGGCGGACGCGGACCCCACCCCAAATGGCCAAATCCCAGGGCTACCCACCCAAATGTAATGTGGGTGGATAGCGACTGCGCTATCACCCCCTTCCAATGTCTACATTTCGCTCTTTTTCCATTTTTTCTCCCAAAATCCTTTAAAAATCCCTGATGCAATTGTTGTAAATTTTATGCTAGTTCGGAAAGATAGATCATGTGTATTACGTGATGCTGACAAAACATGATTTCCAGACTTGAATCATGTGGCTAGTCAGTTGGGAGTTTTCTTTGGCCGTGGAAGTCGGTTTAAATCTTTGGGACTCCCTTTTTTAGCTAGTTGCGCCT
>JASAND010026696.1:0-64868 GCA_030248195.1 Trissonchulus latispiculum
GTTCCGGCTACTGTTTTAGCTTCCTGTTTCGACTGTGTTAGTTACAGGTATACGATGATCAAAATTGCTATTTTATGGTTTTCGTTTAAATCAAGGAAATCGATTAACGATTTGTAAACATTTAATCTATTTTTGTCTTTCAAAATCCAAAACGTTGGCCAAAATATTTCGAAATTTTACAGCAGCTTGCTAAATTTTGGCCCTGGTCGGCTAAGGGGCCTGGCCTCCCGGTCCGGAGCAAGGACCCGGTCTATTCCTTGTACTAGCGCAGGGAATGACAGTTTTATACATATTACATATTCACTGATTTCAACTGATTGCCTAGCTTTTAACTTTAGCAGAGGTGGTAGCCGATTGAGATTTTGGGCTTTTATCCTGGGGGAAATCGGCGGGATCCAGTCCAGCCCTCTCTTCGGTTCCTTTTCACACCCCACTCGGCGCCCTCACTGTCTTGGGTTGCCTAGAACTTGCCAAAGGCTTTTTGCATTTTGCTCAAAATTTTTCGCAGTTACAGTAGTTTTCTCCATTATATTGAACTGAATTCTTGAGTATTTTTAGCTTGGTCGTCGTAGTATGTGTAGAACTGGCTAATTGAGTTGTAAGTTCGCCAATATTAGTCCATTAGTGAAGGGGGCCTCCACTTTGTCTGTTGGATAGTGTTGGGATTGGCCGAAAATTTCCATGGTTGGCTTGGCTTGGCTTGGCCGGAGTTTGAAGTTGGCCGGCCAATTGGCCGTTGGCCGCTCGTTGGCCGTTGGCAGTTTCTTGGCCGTAAGCTATTGGCCCTTCTTTAGCTATTTGTCAACGTTGGCGAGCTGGAATTTACTATTTTTATTTGTTTACCGTGTTTAATTAGGCGTAAACTTAATTAAACTTTATTTCAATAGTACAATTTACGATTTACAATATTTGTAAAATAGTTTTTCCAAACATTTAGCTCCAACCCCGTGATAACTCTGTTTTAATTTTGCTGGAGGACCGCAATAAAGTGATGAGACGTTCACCACCAGACAAATTTAAAAACTACGTTGTTAGCACACTTAAAATTTGCATGCAATTAGCAAATTTAATTGTAAAATAACGCTAATAACGATAAAAATTGTTAACGTCTAAGCGAAAATCTGTAGTTCTGTATCTAATGTAACGTTTATACAGCAACATGTCTACGATATTATGCAGCAAAATTAAATTTTTCAAAACAGTTAACGCACAAGACCAGTAGATTTGAGCTTAGTCTCGGCCATTGGCCGTTACCGGCCAACGGCCAGTGGCCGGCCAAGCCAACTGGCCGAGATTTTCGGGCCAACGGCCAATGGCTTGGCCGGCCATTGGCCAGCCATTGGCCATTGGCCGCACCGGCCAATGCGACAACACTACTGTTGGAAAAAGAGTCAGAGCTGCTAGAATTCCACCCCTTTATTAGTGTTGCTGACCAGCCGTTTTCGACCGCCCAACTTTCTGTTTGGAAATTGGGTCGGATGACCGCTCGAAGACAAGCCAGACACTGGCTCTCTCTTGAGTCGAGTGTCAGAACAAGTAATTCGTACAGTCTTCAAAAATCTAACGGTCTATTTACGTAGTAGATTAGTAGACCACTGAAATATATATGTCAGCCACTTGTATATGCTTAGCGCACCCACCTTTTAAGTCAGAGCCAAATCGTTTTGCGGCATGATTCTTGGGTGGGGTAACTTCTTTATCTACCTTTTCTTTGATCCGCTCTGGATTATTCCTGAAATCTAATTTTAAGGTGGTGTGAGCTGGAGGTTAGTGATGCTCACCGATTTTTGAGTCATGGAAAGATATGCATTTAGCAGAACGTTCGCAAATTTACTTGGTTTCATGATTCACTCCTTAACAGTAATCTAAATTGTTTCTACAGTTAGAAATTATAAAAATAAAATCGAGAAAATTTGCCGAAATTTTACTAGAGTTGTAGAAGGCTTGTATTGTTGAAGTGTGCTTCCCGTCCCTTCACCTAGGTTTAGCAGATTCTAGTAAAAGCAAAGGAACATTTTTCTAAGATCTACGCAGTAAATGTGCGTCTACCCCTAAAGTGCGTCAAAAATTTTTTACGGTCCTCTAATTTTCTTGGCGCGGCATTACAGTAAGACAATTTTATATCACGTTATTCTTTGATACGAGCTCTATCCAATGATTAGATATTATTGATATTAAATATATATATATATATATATATATATATATATATATATATATATATATATATATATATATATACATATATATATATGTGTGTGTGTAAACTTCCCCCAAGCGAGGACGCCCAAATAACGCGTTCCTCCGCATAGCGCCTAGTCTTACCGAGAGCGTGTTAGGCTTACCGAGAGCGTGCTTTTACACGTCTAAGCCTAAGCCATTTTTTTAGCATAAGCTCAGTCTAATTAATTAAGCTAATTATTAGTTAAAAAATAATTTTTACCTCGCATAGGCATTTCTATTGAGATCACTATCCGAGGTAATTCTCGGATAGGCAGTCCCACGTGCATTCCCCATGTTATAACTATCCGAGAATGCTTATCCGAGGATACCTCGGATAGGCACGCCCACGTGCATACGCAATGTTGAACATATATCTCGCATAGGCAATAATATATCCATATATATATATATATATATATATATATATATATATATATATATATATATAGATATAGATATAGATATAGAGGGTTGGGGTCTTTCCCATTATCCCCCCCCCATAGCTCCGAAGAAGTACCGAAGGAGCACAATTCGACTGATTGAGTTGAAATTTGGTATGGATAGGTTTTCGGACTTGCTGAATTCAAAAATGCAAAAATTTAAAAATTTTAAAAAAATGTTAAAATTTTTTAAATTTTAGTTTGGTAAGGGGGGACCAAGGGAAACCGAAAAATTTTTTGTCTATGATTTTGCTGAAAACTTGCAGCAGGGGTTTTCTGGGGTGCTAATCACGAATCTGAAATCGGGTTTTCGATTCAGCTTTTCGTTAGCTTAGGATAAGCTTACATCTTAAGCTTAAAACTTTAGCCCGTATTTAGCTAACGAAAAGTTGAATCGAAAAACGGATTTCAGATTCATGTTCTACGACCACGAAACCCCCTATATACATCTTTTCAGCAAAATCGAAGACAAAAATTTTTCGGTTTCCCTTGGTCCCCCCTTACCAAACTAAAATTTAAAATTTTTTTAAAAAATTTTAAAATTTTTTAATTTTTGCATTTTTGAAATCAGCAAGTCCGAAAACCTACCCCTACCAAATTTTAATTCAATCAGTCGAATTGTGCTCCTTCGGTACTTCTTCGGAGCTGTGGGGGGGGGGGATAATGGGAAAGACCCGATATAGATATTAGATATAGATTGATATTAAATATATATTCCAAGTACACTTCTTCCCGTGCGCTCACCCAAAATGTGTAGGCGTTAGAATAAAAATTTGAGGAAAAAAGTAGGTTAAACTTTTTAAATTTTATACTTATTAGAATGCCATTGTTTGCGCTACTGTAAATATTGCATTTAGAAAAAATTTTATTACATTGAGTTTTTCAGTAACACCTGCCTCTTCTGAGTGAGCGGACGGGAAGCCATATAGACACTAAGTTGGAATTGTATGTCTAAGAAATCAAAAAAGTTGAATTTCTGATAATTATCTATCAGATATGTTCTTTTACTAGAATCTGCTAAACCTCGGCGAGCAGACGGTAAGCTGATTTCTACAGTACAAGTCTTCTACAAATTGAGCAAAATTACATATATAAGGACAATTTTTGTTTTTATAATTTATAACAGTAAAAACAGTTTGGCTTATTTATGATGAGTGAATCATGAAGTCGAATAAATTTGCATGCAAACTTTAGGTAGAATATCTTTCGCTGACTGTAGCGCTACCTTCCGCCTCCAGCGCACCACTAGCGGATCAAAGTAAACTGGAGTCTGTATCAAGAAGCAACCCTACCCGAGGATCATGGCGCAAAAGGATTTGGCTCTGACTCAAGAAGCAGGTGCACTAAAGGTACATCGGCCGGCCACATAAACGAGTCCTCCTGTATGTACCACGTCGGGCCGCCGGATGGATGTTTTCCATCCAGTCGGTGAAAAACACCATGATGATGCCCAGCTTGGGTTTGTATTGGCACATGGCGACGAAATTCGTACTGTAGGTAGGAACTGGTGGCGATGGGAGAGCCGACCTGTTCCTGGGCCGGAAGCTGTCTGTATCACATATCAATATATCATTTCCTATGGTCACTGCTCGAAACGGATACCCTTTGGCGCAACGACCGTGGGATTGGGGACAGGTCTTCTCAATATAGAAAAACTTTCTCAGGCTTGATGAGGGCGGGCTAAGCTTTTTTCTGAGACGGCGGTCCAAACTTGTTACGCAAAACAAAGACAGACTCCTGTCCTGACAGACTTATTGATTAGTTTTTAATTTTTGTTTTAGATCAGTGTATGGTTCCTGAAAGTCATGACGCCTGATCTTCTTGATCTGCCTGATCCTGTTTAGGTTGACATATTTCGTCTGATTTCTTGGCGCCGCAGAATTCCTCTGGAAAGAGTCTCCAAACGATTTCGTTCCCTCCTATTTCAGTCCTATCGCAAAATCAAATATTTTGCATTGGGTGCAGTCGAAGCCAAGCAAACAGACGAAGATAGATTTTATTTTCGACAAAAGAGAGAGATATTGGATGCTCGAATTCTGGAGATCATGAATCGATTTTCTGGTCTGAAAGAACTCTATCTCCTGAATCCAGTTGAAGAATCAGTCCTGGCCATAATTGGTGAATCGTTTCCTAATTTGCATACTCTGGGATTGCAGTTGGCCAATACGAACGATTATCGCCAACTGGAAGTGCTTCCCAGAGGCATTTCTCTCGTCTTGCATGACAATGGCTTTCGAAATGGCAAACGTTTGAATCAGAGTGAGTTTCGTGAAATTTCAGAAATCCTTTCGTCTCGCGGAATTGATTTCAACTTCACTATAGAAACGGACTTTAGTCGCGTACATTTGTTTGTATGACGACAAGGTGGCGGTAATTCTGATCAGCTCATTTGCTCTACCTTGGACAGTCTGTCAATTTCTGTACATGGCGAAACCTTGTATGCCATATTTCTGCCATCTTTTGACAACAGTAATACATTTTGCCAGCTGAAATCTTTGATCATCCCCGAACTACGACTGAGTGCTTCCACTGTGCTTTGTTTGGCCAAAATTTGTCCACTTCTCGAAGAATTGGATGTCTATATGATCGAACAGTTCACGGATGAGAATTCTTTTTCTACGACTGGTTCTGAGTCTTGTTTTCCACAGCTTCGTTGTTTGCGAATTGCTGCCTGCGATATTTGGTGTATTCCGGACTCCTGGTTGATTACCTTAACTAACTCAGGTGGGTTGCAACACCTCAGTCTTCCATTGTTGACAGTGGATGTTCTGAAAGTGATTGTTTCTGCCAACCCGCAGCTGAAATATTTAAGCTTTACCATTTCCCAAGACTCCCTTGCAGTTCCAGATTTCATTGAACGCTATCTTGGAAATCTTTTTCATCTTGAAACTGCGGCTCTAGAGTTGGTCGTGAATTCTGATTGGAATTTTGATACTGACAACGTTCGGTCTTCCGGAGTGCTGTGGCCAAATCCGCGATCACTTTCTATCAAAAGCTTTATTTCTTAACAATTTTTTCAAAAATTGCAAGAAATGTTAATTTTTTGCATTTTGCTTATGGGCCCTATTTCAGGGGGGGGGGGTTGAGTAGCCCCGTATTTCGCTACTTATTAGCAATTCGCTACCTGCTCGCGAACACTACCAAAGGAAGCTCGCAAATTTCCGTTTGTTTGTTTTTGTATTTCGTTTTATGAAATTTTTTTGATCGACACTGATAGCATTCTTGTTTCAAGATGTACTGTGGCTGGTAATTTTTGAGGATATTGTTTGGTCTTCGGCCTGAGCATATAAATAACTACACAAACCAAGAAATCTGCAGAGACATAGTTTTCCTGCGATTTACCTTTCCAATCATATTGCAAACATACATGCAATAATAATACTAAAATTTATAATAATACTTCAAATAGAGGGGATGGAATCTATCTACAAGCATTTTGCAGAGGCAGAAATGCTTCCTGTGCGTATTGTTGTCCGAGCACAATTGGTAAATATATTCAAGGTTTGTGTCCTGAGTACCATTTGACCATCCGACACAATATGCTGCATCTGAGAATTCAACAAAGCTAGCATAGGTGCCCTCAAAGCTTCGGGAACCTAATTCTGGCAAAAATATGCAGCCTCGAATCAAATACTGCATGGCACGCTTTAGATAAGTTTCATTGATCAGCTTCATGTCAGCGATACGGCATCCCCCTATATGGAGCAGATAATGATTATCATCAGGATCCTCAGGAAATGAGTGACAATAGTCATCGCAGTTGACGCCCCAATTCGGCTTTCCCAACAAATATCTCCGGCCAGGGGCTCTATCAAACAATGGATAATACTCTGAAAGGCAAAAGCTTTTAGATTTACTTTTGATTTTGCAAAGTCTAATTAGCAAATTATTAATTAATTAATTAATATTTAATTATCTATTAATCTTTCAAATTAATTGAAACACAACGCTGCGCAATCATGTAAGGTGACCAGTGTCAGTTTGGTGTTTCAGTACGTAAAAGAACGAGAGAAAGACGGGATGGACCTTGGTGGGTGGGGCTTGTTTTACAAATAGTCGCGACTGCGAGTACCATATTCCACAACTGCATTCATATTTCATATTACCAAGAGTCTACTGCTTTTAAGTAAAACTACCAACTTGTTTTTTAGAACCAAGAATCGCAATACCAGTGCTTGTACCTGCACCGCTAGGTAAACAGTAGCCTTACTCGCTTATCTAATTGTAATGGAAGAGGCCTGGGAGTTTAACTACAGCACTACCCAACACTACGTAGGACTGGCGCAATGTAACACAAGCCCTGAACTGTCTCGGAGATATTGTCCAGGCGGCTCTCTAATAGATTTTCGTACCCAGACGAACCTCGCCAAGGGAGCGGGGGAAATGAATTTTGGAGGACGCCGGACAGTCTGGCGCGAGATTGGACCGAAAAGCACACTGAGAAATAGTCCAGGATACTGCCAAAGCGTTTACCTGGAAATCAGAACTAGCTCAGCAATAAATTGAGTTAAATAGAAATTAGGTTAGGCAACTGACGATTTAATAAAGGAAAGAAGTAAATAGCAGACAAATTAATAAGAGACAAAGAAAAGTAGAACTTACTGGCTACCAATAATAAATTGGGGAGGGGTGACAAAAATGAGGAAATTGGGGAAAATTGGGGGAATGGAAATTGAGCACGCAAGGAGGGGAGGGGGTGTGAGTTGAGTTAAATGGGATTAAAAAGAAAGAGGGGGTTAGAATTCCAGAGGTAAGTAGAAAACGTTCGGGCCAACCCAATTAGACTCAAAACATTGGAACCCCAAATTTGAATTGCACCGCCGCACGCGTCGAAGCAAAATCTCAACTGAAGGTGGTGTGACTAATGATTACGAGTGGGAGAAGGGATTGCGAAATAGGGACTGATATTCGTTGATTTTCGTGCTCGATCTCCGACAAGGCAACCATAAAATAGTTTTGATGTAGCGTTATCTTTACAGTTGTTTTTTTTAGTTCGCCTCACTCCAGTTAGCTCACGCCGGTTAGGAGTGGTGTCAGTACTGCACGAATTTGATTTTTGACTGGGGAGGGGAACTGACACCGACTAATTTTTATTGGGTCATTTTGGGTCTGGGTCACGGGGTCTTACCAAATTTCAAATTCGAAGATATGGCTTTGTTTAGAGTTGTTCGGGGGCTGGACTTCGGGCCGGCCCCCGGGGGGCTGGCCCCGGGGGCCGGCCCCCAACCGGCCCAGCCCCCTTCCCAAAATTGGGGGCCAGCCCTTGGCCCAGCCCCCAATTTTGGGGGCCGGCCCCCACAGCGGCCCCGGGGGCCGTCCGCAAAGGCGGCCCCCGGAACGGCCCCCGGCCCCCAAACCATTCTAATCTTGACATTTCTGTATAAACGATTTGTAATGCTCCACCTAAAACATGCACTTAATGCATACCTGGCTGTTATTTCCTCCAGTACGCATACATGATGTGTCTGCACGCCTTCTTACGTTTCACTCCAACGCACAATAACACTTAGGTGGTGTGCAACTTTCATTTCTTTTACTTGGGTTCTTGTATATTGCAGTGGGAGGCTTGAGACTTATCTCGCTCCACTTGCAGTGTGCAATGCGCATGTGCGCTGAAAAGTTGTACACATTCGGTTCGTATTCGGTTTTCCGCTCTTTCTACTGAAGCACCTGTGGCTCAGTTGGTTAGAGCGTCTGCGCGTTAAGCAGAAGACGCGGGTTCGAACCCCGCCAGGTTCCCGGATTTTTCGGGTGCCTGGTGGTGTACAACTTTCATTTCTTTAACCTAGTTTTCTCAATGTTTCTGCAACCTTTCTCTATAAGTATGGTCTTGAATGGCTGAAGTCTACAGCCTACTAACCTTGCTGTCGTGCCATCATCTCTTAAATACCTGAGTCGAGTAAAGGACGATCACATATAAAAGAAACATGGTTTAGTTGCGAAAGCTGCTTCATCTTAGTCAGCCTTTAGCCAACTGCAGGGCAGGTTAACTATTTGGTTCCGTTTTGCGATCGCATTGAATTTGTGTTTAATCTGTCTGCAATAGCAAGAATATTAATCGACTTGCTTGTTTGCACTGCTTCATTTTTGTTTATAATTTGACGTTTTGTTGGGATAGGAAATAAAAACAATGTCTGTAATGGTTCTTCCGAAGAAAGCACACTTTCATAGTGCCGGGCCGGGGGCCGTTTGGGGGCCGTCCATTCGGACTGCCCCGGGGGCCGGTTGGGGGCCGGGCCCCCGGGGCTGGCCCCCAAACTAGTGGCCCAGCCCCCGGCCCAGCCCCCAAAATTCGGGGGGCCGGGGGCCGGCCCAGCCCCCTTTTTAGGGAATCGAGGACAAGCCTAGCTTTGTTCCAATTACGTAAAACTGTCGCTGCTAAAAAAAATTTTCGCGCCTTCGGCGCGAATTTTAAATTGAATTTAGTATTGCTTCTATGAAATCAGTAGAGTTAGCTGTGACTTGTCCGGCCATTATGTTTTCGCCGGTTCACGTAACAAAAGCCATGTACACTTCCATAGATTTTAAAATTCGAAAATTTTAAATATTTTGCTACATCAACCAATCAGATCTTCCACGTAAAATAACTATTATTGAAGAAGAATAAAATGACAAGATTGAGAAGCTTCGAAGTTCGAACCTATAAACTATACATATAGGTACATATGTATAGGTGTACCTCTTACCCAACTTCAAAAATCAAGAAAGTTACGGCGTTTCAAAACCACTTAACAAAAGGATAATGTTAAGTCCGTTAAGGAAGAGTTATTTTATTGGGTCATTTGGGTCTGGGTCACGATAATTCTTGGCTCAGCTGGGTCTGGATCACGAAAACGATTGGGTCATTTGGGTCTGGGTCACGGAATTTTCAAATTTCATGGGTCGCCTTGGGTCTGGGTCAACAGCTTATGGGTCAAGTGGGTCATGGGTCAGAAATAATGACCCAGTTTCCATCCCTGTAACTAATGACAACTTGGATGGCGGAGCGATTGCAGGTTGTCTGCGAAAGTCGTTCACCAACCTAACTCAGCACTAACCACTACTCTTAACCCTAATGAGAAAGAAACTTGGAGACTGCGGTTACAATCGGAAACGCCCGATTTAAAAAATGTATCTATTTTCTTGAGCTAGTCTTTTGCCACATAATAGCATTAGGTTTAGAGAAAAATAGCTTAATGTTTGAAAGAATTCCATGCAACTTAGCGTCCTTTGGAGCCATCAGAAGCTGGTGTTGTCGGTCCAAAGCTCTCCATGACACGTACACAAACTTCGAATCGCCCTGATTGCTACGGTACCCGAGGTACGGTACCCAAATTTTCCAGAAATGGTTCTGGCATATAGCGCTTTGATATCGTGTAAAATAATCCTTAGATCAGTGTATACTTTTCTGTGAGATACAATCAAATTGCGAAAAATTGGGTGTTATAGGTCTATACGGGTGGAAGTTAACTAACGTCTAATGAGCTGTGGTTTATCAAATAAACCCAACTTTGCTCCAATTAATACTCCATGTATCTGTTTTAACTTTTGTAGAAATGACGTGATTTCGTTAATCCCTGCGTTCGCAGTACTAGATTCCATTACCGATATTGTCGCTGTTATTTGGTGCCATTTCGAAGAAGTGAGTCAATTACTCAATAGTACTGTGGCAGAATCGGCTGAAACTTTGCGCATTACAGGTCAGTGAGTGTACCAAGTTGTGCAGAAAGCTAGTTCACTAAACCTCGCTCCAACGTTTAGAAATGCTCGATTGATTTCTCGAAACATGGATGACGATCGCTCCAAAAAGCTTCAAGACAGTTGTAAGCGCATATTACATATTACGAAACTTACAGACGGTTTGCCCCTATTAGAGCCTAATATTTGGTAAAAAGCTGGGGTAGGCTAGGGGCTGTCAATTTTATTAGATCGAAAACGGCGCACGGTCACATGGCAACTTTTTGTCAAATTTCAAACTTTGAGCTACTTTGGCGTCCTGACAAAAATGGTGTATATGAGAAATATTGTTGCCCACCCTAAACTTTTTGCTTTGATATATTGGCTAACGTTGGGGGGGGGGAAGTAGCTCTCTCCGACGATGTCGTGCCAACCCCTTCTTGCCCCCCCCTTAAATAATTAAACATGAAATCTGAGAGCAAACATTTCACGATGTGACCGCGCAGTTGAAAAATGTCAGCTTACGTCCAAGTTGACTGTCGCAAAGACAAAAGGACAAGATAACAATAACTGCGCTCAGGAACCAGCTCTTTGAAATCATGTTGAAACAGCGGGACACTCTAATTGATGTAGTCTTATTGGTTAGTCTGCAGCAAACGAAATGGTGTTTTTGCAGAGAGGAAGAATGTTAAATACCTACATATCAGAATCTGCTCAACAGCTCCTCAGAATTGACAATTTGCGCAACCTGCCATCTGCGATGCAGCCGTGGCAAGATCTAACAAAAATGTATATAACGATTGTAGCTACGAAACTATTTCGTCATCAACTGACGCGTGTGTTTGAGCATAAGCAAGCTGTGTGCATGGCAAATGCATTTCTCGTTTCATTTGATACGACAGTAAGCAAACTCAGCACTAAATGTGTGGCATAAAGCCCGGTTCACGATGGTGTTTTGTGCGTTGTGCTTTGTGAGTGCTTTTGGTGTGCTTTGGGAATGTTTGACAATGTCAAACATTTTAAGTTGTACTTTCAGTGCATTCCAATCAAAACAGGTGCTGATTGGTGAAAGACTGAAACTGGACGTCACATGAGCACTACAGTATTCCTAATGGTGAAATAAACCTATAGTCCTACGGAGGCACTTTTAGAATACCACAGAGGCACTCTGAGTACTACAGAGGCACCTTTGTGTCCTATGTAGAGTTGTGCCCGGGCTTTGAATCGGGCTCCGGGCCGGGCCCGGGTCGGGCCTGCACCGGGCCGGCCCGAGCCGGGCCTACCGGGCCTGCCGGGTCTGGGAGGCCCGGCCGGGCCCAGTGAGGCCCGATCAAATTTTTACTATCCATTTTCTAATTTTTTCCACAATTTCTTCACTAGAAAGTCCAATTTAAGCTTACGCAAGTTGTCTAAGTTGCAATAAATAGCACTAACTATTGTTTGGCACTGTTTTTTGTATGCCGGGCCTTCACCGGGCCGACCGGTCCTTGAATCGGGCCTCCGGGCCCGGGCCCGGCCCGGGATATTTGTTAACGGCACAACTCTAGTCCTATGCAGGCACTTTATGCGCTATAAAATCACCTGGTACTACGGAGGCACCATTTTGTCCCTGAACAGTTGCACTTTAAACTGAAATTAATCTTATACATAGAGTACAAACGAAAGTGAAACTGTATGCATTGAACTAGGAGTCACGTGATATTTCCAACCAAACGTCTTCTAGATAATGGAGGTCAAAGGTTAAATTTGCACTTGTGCATTTCATTAATAGAATAAATGAGCTAAACCCTGCTGATCCAAATATTATTTTAATGTAGATCAAAATGTTTGCAGTTTTTGGCCAATGTTCAACGTTTTTTTGGGGTAATATATCGATTTTTGCTGTCTTCAAATGAAATTTTGTCTTGTTATTTTCCAGATTCAACAACCCTATGTATTTGCGTAAAATTACTTTAATTAAATCTTCAGTAAAATTAACGTGTTAAAACCTAGGATTTCAGTAGCATGACTGTATGAGTGCCTCTATCTGTAGGACAGCATAGTGCCTGTGTAGGATTGTAGAGTGCCTATATAGGACAGTAAGGTGCCTGCGTAGTACAGTGCCTCTGTAGTACAGTTGGTGCCTTAAAGCGACAAGTGCCTCCGTAGGACATAATCGAAATAAAACTTATTTGGACGAAACACCACAACAATTATAAATTTAATTTTTGAGAGCATAAGTATGTAATAATCATCATGAGTTAGCTATCTTAAATATAAATAAAGATTTCATGCAAAAATTTAATTAGCCAAGGTTTGCCCCGACATTGTCCCAGAGGCCTACTGTTTGGTGAAGTTATAGAGCATGGGTGTGGTCAAAAAATATCGGGTACTGAGATATTAGCTGCCTTCCACACATGTACAGCCGTCGCGTATATATGCCCGACCCGCTCCCCCCCATTTTCACAACTACCAAAATAATTAAAAATATCTGCTGGCTGCAAAACCCTAGGTTCAAGGTTGCCATTTGCCAATGTGATTTGCACATGTGTCCCTATCTCCGGAAAAATAATAGACGTCTGTATCTTATCTGTACCTAAAGGAATTATTCTTCAAAGCTGAAGTTTCGGCAAACATTTAAAAAAATTTTGGTGGCTTCCGCTTCTTCTTATATACTGTGCAATTATGCACTTTTGCATCAATACTTTTAAGATGGTGATTCCTTTTGGGCACATATTGTTATTTGGCGGAGTAAATCAAGATGAAATTTCATGAAACTTTCCGAAATAAGTTCTTTTAGCGTTCGAACACCTAGAGTTGGGACCGGTTCCACTAGAACCGGTTGGAACCGGAACCGGTAGGATTTGGAACCGGCCGGTTCCACTCTTAAAAATGGACTTGAACTAATTTTTTGCAGGAGTTTAAATTTTGCAAAAGCTGGAATTTGTGGTTGCCATTCAGTGTTGCCATTCATATTATCTTTTTCGAACTAGTGACTGAAATTGAAACTAAAGCCTAAAGCTCTAGTTTGAACTGAAACTAAGCAAATTTAGACGTGAAGGCGAAATATGTAGGATGATACTGATAATAATTAAGAATTTCAAACTAAACGTGAAATGAAGGTAGAATTATTGGCACTGAAACTGAAGCTGAAAGTCCATAGAATAAATTTAGAGCCTAAACTGGAAACGACACAGCTTCAGCTTCCACTGAAGGTGACACAAACTCCCCGCTTCCCCTTTTCAGGTGATCGAGGCACGTTTCAGTTTTCGCTGAAGCCAAGGCACAGAATTAAGAGAAATTTCAAATATTTCTTTGACTCAACATTAGTGACATTATCCCGTCTCAGTTAAGACAAAAATTAAATGTTAAACATACTTGAAAAATTGAGAACATGTATTGCAAGGGAAAAATTCTATTTCCTTTATTCTTTCGTTATTTATTGTTTTCATGCTTCGGATTTTTCAAATTTTGTTAAGTAATTTTGTGTGTCTTACAAAATGCGGTTGTGAAAATGTCTCTAAATTAATTTTAACGCATTTTTGAAATTTTTTTATTCTAAAATTCCAATTGTAATTGATGAAAGACGGGCACTTTCGTTCAGACGTGACCGATACTGGCGCCGAATGAAAACTTTGACCAGCTTACATATCTGAATATTACCCTCATAGAAAAGATGAGAGCCCGATGGGATGTTGTCGGAAATTGAGTATATCTTCTCAAAAAATTGGTAAATGGAAGGTGGTGTTCTCAGCACGCAATATTGAAGCAATATTTTTTATAAAAGTAGTAAATTTTACAGGAGTAGAAAACTTCGAAAGTTGAGTATTTATTTTCTCATTTTTAAGCTATCGGCATCTGAGACGAAAGTCAATCAAAGTTCAACTAATGAACTGCCTGCAGAAGTAATCTGTTAGCTCTTTTGTTTAATCAAGCGACTGTACATTTCTTCGTTAAATATAACTTTAATATATATGTTCTTCTTTCCAATTTGGCTTTCAGCTTTTAACTATTTTAAATGCATTTAAATTTTTTGGAAACTATTTGTTTTTTTTAGAGACACTGTACTCTTTTTAAAGAAATAAAAATTTAAGCTCCAGTATATCTCAATTCTCACAACGTTTTACTGAAACGTTGTGCAGTTTAACAAGATTCTGTTCAGAAGGCGCTGTCTGCATAGAATCTCACCGTTAATTATCGAAACAATTTGCTCGACCATACCAAAGTTTTAATTTTTTTACAAGTTTGAATATATGTTGTGCATATAGTAACAGCATTTGTAATGGAGCAAGCTCAAAGTAAGGCAAAAACTTTAAAATTCAAAGTAAACAAAAAGTTTAACCCAGTTGGTTATTATCGCATTACCTATTCCAATTGTTTTGCAATATTGCTTTATAATTTTGATTATACAACTCTTTTGCACTTTTACTGTGCATATAAATCAGATAATGCACAGTGCAGCGTGCGTATAACTAAGTTATACGCACGGTGCACGCTGGGAGGCCTGACCCTAATCTAAGTTGCTGGAGCATACAGTTTCCTGCATGCTCCAGCAGTGTGTACAGCAGAGCTCCAACCTAGACAGCTCTGCTGCACACCAAAAAATAGGCTTCCCAGCCATGGCAATGAAATGAAATGGCAATGAAATTGCTGCCACTTTACATTGAAATTTATCTAGACATATCTGTCAGCTGCAACATAAACGAGTAAGGTTTCATCAATTAAGGATAGGTTTAATCGTTGTATAAGTACTTTACAACACACCTTAGCGCTGTTCACTAATTTCTACTGCGCACGTCGTATGGGAAGCCCTCGTGCGTGGCACTCGTGCGCTTCGCGCACTCGTGCCCCACACTCGGAGCTTCCCACACGGCGTGCGTATAAATCAGTGAATGCACGCTAAGGTGTGCTATAAAGTATACTTGTATAACCCTTGCTGAGTGCCTGCATCCAATATTAAATAATGTTAAAATGTAACTACGAATTTTGTACTTGGAACCGGGAACCGGAAGCTAGAACCGGAACCGGAACCGGTACTCTAGAATCGGAACCGGAACCGGTTTTGAAAATTGGAACCGGTCCCAACTCTACGAACACCCTCCGCGCAATCCCGATTCAAAAATTCGAGATTTCCGGTCAGAGTGGTTTTTCCCAATTTCTGAGCGTTTGGCAGCTGCTATACAGTTATGACTATATTCATTCGAAAGATCTCACTGCGCTTCACATTTTTGCTTTTTAAAGCAAGTTTTTAGCTTTTTTCTACCGTGAGATACAGCCGATTTTCTAGTTTTGGCGTCGAATACTTGTCAGTTTTGCGGAAATCAAATAATCCAACATTTCTTGAACTACGCAAGCCCTAAAATCAAACTAAGGGCGTCGATCTGAAGGTCTCACAGTGACAAATTATCCGACGCATGATCGTCCAACTACTATCCTGTAGGCTGCTATCAGAAAAAATGTAGTTTTTGCAAAAACGCGACCAATTTTTTCCAAAGATTGTGGAGCATTCACCATGCAAGCTGGAGGGCTGGTACTGAACAAATGTGTTCTGCACAAATATATATAGCCAGGGACGATTATTTAGTTGCCCCGATTGCTGCTTTCAAGCTAAACTAATCGCTTGACAAATTTGGAAAAAGTAGGCAAAATACAGATTACGCACACATTTCAGCTTATTTCTCTATAACGAAGAGCGTTTTCACAATAAGTAAAAAATCGTCCCCAGCTATTTGATGGATGTGTCGAATGATATAACCGATGTCTCGCGAAAAAATTTACTTGAATCTACAAACATTCTGGAAAATTATACTTCTTCTAAAATGTGTTAAAAATATTTTAGAAAAGCAACATTAGTTTCGTGGCATGCATTAAAAAGAGGAAATGTTAAGCTACATTTTGATGTAAAAATGGCTTCTTAACTCCAAGTAATGATGAGTTATAATGGTGCAAACATTATGTGACCAAAGGGAATCACCACCTTAAGCAAAATTGGAGACATTTCGGCAAAAATTTAAACATTTCTGACTAACGTAAGGAAAATTTCACTATTGGTGCGAGTTATAAGGCTGTATAATTTTCATATACAGAGGCCCTATAGGAGTACTCATTATTTTGTGCCAAATGGCAAGCAATTCTGCCCCCTGAAAAAATTTTATGTCAAATTTAATCTTCAAAATTGCCAAGATTGATAGTCTGGCGTATCCTGACTAGATGTTTTCTGCAGCCTTAGATGTCACAGTACTTCACTGATCAAGCTGATATTTGATGTGGGTGTATTTTCAACCTTGTTCAAATATATCTCTTAAAAATTTTAATTAAAAAATTTGATTTTTTTGATTTCTGTGGTACCATTGCCAAAAAATAGCGATTTTGGCAATTTTTAAAGATTAAACTTGAGATAAAAATTTTTCAGGCGGTAGAATTTTTTTGCCATCTGGAACAAATGGGTACTCCAATTGGGCCTAGAGATTTTTAGTTAATTATGGTGGTAGTTGTAAAAAAGGGGGGAGGGTCGAGCACATAAACGCGACGGCTGTGCATGGGTTGAAGGAAGCTAAGATCTCAGTACCCGATGTTTTTTGCAATGTTGACGAATGGGATGGTATCTCATGGGATCCCATGGGATGGGATGGGATGGGATTCATATCTCATCCATTATGGGATGGTGGGATTACTTGGGACTGAATCAGCGTTCACAGTGGAATACCAAAATTTTGCATTTTGAATTTTAACTTTTGATAATTGTTTCAAAATTAAAATTTTTTAGATACATCAACATTATTGAGCTGTGTTTGCCCGAACCAAGATTTTGACATCGGATTTGACTAGACTCTAATTATGTTCCGAGTCCGCTGTAATAGGGAGACGTTGCGTCTGTCCCTTTTGTGAGCTGAATATGTACTTTTAGTGAATTTATTTTAATGTGAAATTTGAGTATATAAGAATGATGTTTTAGTGAGAAATGTGCGTTGTGTAAAATTGTGTTGAAATTGGTGTGAAATTGATTATTTTCTATGTTAAAATGCGCTGTGTTTTATTCAGCCCACTTAGCTGCTATTTGGCGCTGCTTGTCTAGTTTTCTGCAAACGCATAGACGGGTCTGCAAGAGGGTCTCAAAAGTAACCTATCAAAATTCACCAGGCCTCTCTCTCAGCCTTCACTTTAAAACTAGTCAGTCTTGTCTTTTTCAGTCTTAACGTGCGGTCTGTTTAACTTTAGCCCTTTGCCCTGCTGTTTCTTATTGGGTGCCTTTTTCAAAATTTGATTTCAGTGCTGGGTAGTCGTAAGTTATTGCATTTAGCTAGTAGGGTATAGACTCCGAGGCGACCTCGTGGGTCAATCTAAATTTATTAGTGGTGTGAATTTGTGCTTTATTTTATTTTAATTAGTAACTAATAATGTATTTTTCTTTTAGAAGAAGGTTTATAATGCCATGCTCTATATTGTTGCCAGCCGCGACGGCTTAGGGAAATACTTTTGACTTTGTGTCATTATCTAGAAGTGGGTTTATATCTTGGGAGTTGACTTGTATTGTGTAATTTGTTTTTGTTTTTGTGAGAGTAGTTACCATTGTTCGGTCAATATTTAAACCTGTTTCTAAATTTCAATGTTATCTGAATTCTCCTTAACCTGTATTTTCTCTATGAATGTTATTTGGTCGGAATTTACTGTACTGTTATGTTACTTTATGTCATATTTCGGGAGTAGCTCCCTTTGGTTTTTTAGTATTTTATTAAATGCGGTCTCAGTAACTGAGCCGTTAGGGTGTCTTTAATTTAGGTTTTACTAGAACTGTATAATCGGTAGGTAGGGTTCTGAGTTATTTCCAAGTCTAGGTAGGTTAATTATTTACTGAGTGTGTATTTAATTTTATTCAAGGTTCTTTTGGCGATTGATAGTTAGGCATTCACTTGTCCCTTAGAAGGCTTTACTTAGTTGTTCGTTAGGCTTAATTATTTGTTGGCGAGATCCTGCTTAGGTCGACTGGAACATAAATCTCCTCCAGGTTCGTCGTTTCCATACGCGCACAGTTTCCACCCGTAAAGTTTGGTTGACTATACCCTTCCAACTTTACACCGCTGCTGCGTGAACGCGTAAGATTAACAGCTCCGAGCGCAATTAATTTTAGCTCACAGCTGGTAATGATGTTTCAGTCACTGAAACCAAAACTATTCACAGGCCAGAGTTGGCTGCGGGCGTGGTTAACCCCGGATGCCCGCGGTTACCCCAGGGCGCACGCGGGCCTGGACCGCAACGACCGCAAATTTTCTTTAATTTGCCGTTTAAGAGGTGTGTTTATAGGCATTTTATATCAACTTTTTATTTAAATCTTGATATTCTTTTCATGACAAAAATATTTTTCTTTAACAACTTCATCATCAAAGCAGTTACAATGTTTTGTGAATAAAAGTAGTTTTATTTATACCCTTTCCTCAACATAGACGTGCGATAATTTTTGAAATGCTGCAGTTTAATCAGTTAGAACTAATATACTGGTTGCCATACAATCCTACCCGCAGAGATGAGGTTGGGTGTCTTAGCTGTTTTAAACAACTAACACTTTGAGGTTGGAACAATAAAATAGTGTGCATTTTGAAAAAAATATTTATTTTGAACTGTAAAGCACAATTTTTTATAACTTAATCTTAAAATATTAATTAGCTAATGTATTTTTAAGAATGCACAAAAATGCACGCATGTCCTGCTTTATATTAGTTTTCGTCAAATGATAGCCTTATAAATTACTCGTCTGAATACGTATTCAGGTTTCAGCTCATGTGGGATTGCTTGGGATTATTCTTGATTTTCAGTAGACGAGTGGGATGGGATGGGATGGAAAGAAAATTTTTCAAGTGGGATGGGATGGGATGACCTCGCGAAAAAATCACATTCGTCAACTCTGGTTTTTTGACCACCCCCATGCTCTATATCTTCGCCATTTTTAATTATATTATATTATTAATGCCAAGATAAAATGTTTGTGTAAGACGGCTAAGAGCTGAAGTAATACAAGATATTATTGTCATAAAAATATTTATTATATGATGAACAGGAATATGATAAATGAAGCGTCACAATAATGAACCCTCCATCAAACATGTGAACAGTTTATGGCTGAGCAAAGTGACGAACTCTTAACTCTCAATCATTATAAGTCGTATGTCTGTGCTGTTTTCTTTAACATTATGTTAGGTTACAATGATCTGTTAGCACAAAGTTAGCTTAAACGTTGTCTAAGAATTTTGAGGTGCACTGCAGACCGGAAGGTTTTTATTGTTGGCGGGTTGGAGTTGTTGGTTTCTTGTTATAACCTCAAGACAAGTTTACTGCTATGTTTCTGCCGCAATTGAATATTTATGGCTATTTGAGTGCCACTTGTTTCAATTATCCGCGATAAAAGATAATATATAATGGTGCCAAGAGTGTACATTTGGCCATGCTTGTAGCACAATTATGGGATGAAAGGATGATGGGTAAATATGTTCGTGTTGTTTGTATGGGAGAATAAATAGAAGTACAGAAATGTGGGGCCATTGGGGAGGGTCGGACCGAGCCCCGATCCACCCCAGACAAAGACGGACTCGAAGCCCCCACTCCCCCGTCCCACACATTGCTGGAAACGCTTGACTGAGACATAGACTTTAGACATTAGACAAAAATCATCAACTTCAGGCCCCTGAAAAGCACGCAAATGTGAAAAACACTTTTTCGTTTTGTATATTTGATCAGGTATAAGTGGTTGAAGGAGAAAATTTGGACATTCACCGTATGAAACGGTTATCAGCTTGTAGAAAATCTGACTTTGTTTTGGTTATGCAAAATAAACTAGTCTTGACTTACAGGTTGTGCTGTTAGCCGGCCGTTTTTGTGGCCTGGCCGTCGGACCAGGTGATGCGCCCGCCGGTGTCGTATACTATCCCCCCCGTTATGGGGGGGACAAACCTGTAGCGCTTCCACCAGGGGCTGGTGGACCAGGAATAAACCAAGGACAAGCCCGAACGGGAGGCGTCAAGTACCCTTGTACCCACGAAACCAGGACCTAGAAAAGAGAAGGGAAGAGGGGAGGTTCAGCTTTTCACTCGCCATTGAAAGTAAAGAATTGGCCCAGCTGGGGGTCGAACCACGGCCCTTCTGATCCGGAAACAGGCATGCTACCGCAACACCACAGGGCCTTTCAGCTGAACTCCCATATCAGGCTTATCAATCTTTCCTATGCCTGCTTCTCTTGCAAACCCATAATAATATCTCTCTAAGCTACAATATTCCCCATCTAAATGAAATCTGGCCAAACGATGCAGCAATACTTTTGAAAAGTTTGTAAATTGCAAGTGATCATGCGGAAAACATTTTTATTACGGTTGTTAATTTCAATTATTATTTAATTATTTAATTAATGTTCGGAAAAAGTTGAAAACTTATTTTAATTTAGGCAGTGAGGAACAATATATTCCGTCTTGAAAAAATCAGAAGTCTCAGAAGAAGGAAACAGCCTTACTATTGAAAACAACAGTTGTTTACAATTTGCAGTGAGGGAAATTTTATGAAAATTTAAAGGCGAATTTTTTCGCATTTTTGTACGCTTTAGCAGTGTTAAAATAGGTGCAACAATTATTTATTTTTCCGTGTAAATTAACATTAATTAAATAATTAAATTATAATTGAAACTAGTAAAAACAAAATTAAAATGCAATTTACCAACTATTCAAAAATACTGATGTTTTGACTCTGTTTGATTTGCTCATCGTTTCATTTGGAAGAGTGGAAAATATTATAACTTGGAAGGGGGAAATATCACGAGGGAAAATATTTGTCGATACCGGCCGACCGGGTCGAACAGGCCAGTGCCAGCTCAATGATTCGTTTTGTAACTAAACTTGGGAAGGTGGGTTATCAAATATCTTCCTAGCTTTATGCTATTTTTAGATATTTGATTTTTACCTGCGCGATGGCTCATAGCACAGACTTTGAGATTGTATTCCATAAGTTTATTCTTTTAACGCAGTTAATGTGACAAGGATTAATCACATTAATAGGTTCCTCTGAAAGTTGAATGTTTTCTGCAACCACTAATCACTGCTTACAAGGGAAGACTGTGAGTCTTCTCTGTCGCAAGAACCGCTCACGTGGCCAAATCTTAGATCCCTTTTTCTCTCCTCCTATGTATCCGATCCATTGATCTTTCTAATCCCTGCCGATTCTGGTTTATCCTTTTCCAGACTGTTGCGTAATGTTACTAATTTATTACTACAGCTTTTATGTGAACCGTTCTGTCCAGTTTTAAAGGAGCACAAGCTTGAGTTGGTTCATCTGGCTTTGGCTAGCGATGAGGCCGGATTTGGGGTTGGATCAAAGTTTAGATCACTTACTCTGGAAGATCCTTTTATCAACCCGAGAAGAGTCATTCAGAAAATGGAGCCTCAGCTCGCAGAGTCTATGTGATCCAAAAGTGGTTTTAAGAGATGAAAATGCTACGTCTGATTCGGCACAGACTGATGTTTCTGTCAAATGCGTATTTAAACGTTTCTTTGTTTTAACACATACCATTATGGACCTGCGCTGGGTCAAACTTAAGGATCTCTAACCAGCCTGAAGTCACTGACTATTGAAGCGAGAGAAGTTATTCTTAAGGATATTTTGAGAGCTTTGGTTCAACAACAAGAGAATCTCTTGAAATCTGGAATCGACTTGGAATTGCTGAGATACACTCTCCTTGATCAAGAACACATTCATTCATGTGAGATTGGAATCAGATAGAGCCCGAATGCTTGCCAGAAGAGATGCGTCATTTGTGGTTAAGCAACATCCCTTCTTCAAAGAACCCTCTTTTTATGATCCTTATTTTGATCCAAAACCTGATGACTGCATTTTTGTTGAGAATGAGAACGATTTCTTTATAACTGTTTGATGAGTGTTTTTCGTTTATGTAATCCGATTTGAATGTGTATATATAAAAATAGCTGAAGTCCACTGTTTTAGTTGCGGAATGGAATCTATTAGATTTTCCCTTTATTTCAGCAGACTATATATTCAGTAGACTGTAGGCATAAGCTGAAGGCTGAATCTGTCTAGGTCGTATTATTGGACAAAGTTAAGAGTAAGACAACAACAACAATAAGTTCAGGTTATTTAAAAATTCCAGGCTGTATTGTGACTGACATGAGGATTTTTGGATTAGCATTTATATACACTGACTGCACAAACCATAAAAAAACCCAGACTATTTTACCGTTTTTGTGCATATAAACATGCTGCTCTAGTTTCCAAGCCATGGTCCCTTTTGATGCATATCCAGTTTTTGTGTTACTGTCGTCGCCGGAGCAGGAAGATGATGGAGAAGAAAAGAGTAGAGATTATGAACCTTAATCCGAGGCTAAATGCGGATGATTTCAAAGGTCGTAAGATCGAGAGTATTACGATTATTGTTGTCCAATAAAACTTTAATTTACAGTGGATGAATCACGTTCTATTTAATGTTTTAGCTGTATTAAGAAAAGTTAGCAATAGTTTCGCGTGGCGTAGTTTAGGCGTACTGCTTCTGCTTTCTAGCATAGCTAGCTTCGAAGTTCATTTTAAGCTTAGTTGCTCAAAATTGTAAATTTCTGACTGTTGATTTGCATCCCGACCGGTAGCAGGCGGCCGGCCGGCCTCGAACACTACTATGCGATAGTTTAGCGACCACCTCGAAAAAATTGGTTCTTAAAGTGATCGTGCCAAATGTTGAAACCAGTGATGGAACCGGGTCACTTTGGCTTGACCCGGTGACCCGGTTGAGCCCTGACCCGGTGACCCGATGACCCGGTGACCCGGTTTTCCAGAAAATTCCAAATGTTGCAAAAAATTTTCGATTTTGCCTAAGAACGCTAAATTTTTGGCGTCCATTTTTAATAACCACTTTGAAAAGAATAACTATGACATACATATGTTTGCTCTAGGTTTTCTTGAAATGCGATTAATAGTAAAGCTGTAGTATTTTCTAAATTTATGCAGAAATTAGTTACAAAACCAATAATTTATAAGTCTGCGAAATTTTGCCGGGTCTAATATGAGTATATACTTGACCCCTTGTATAAAACACGGAGTACTTTAAAAATTGGTTTTCATTACGTAGTGAGTTAAATTAAATTATTCGTTTACTTTCAACGTTTGCCTTGGTTGCGAAAATAAACTGCAAACTATATTGTACTAAACAGAGTTATGCAATAATCATTGAACTTATAAAGCTAAAACTAAAAATCTAAACAATAATTTGCCAGAGACTGACAGATTCAAATTACCTCAAGCTGCGAAAGTGCTCAAGACTAAAATGTAGAAAAAAGCAAATTAATATTGTACATCTAACAAAACTTGAACCGAAAATTTTAGTCAGGTAAGCCAAAAATTTCTGAAATTTGTGGTAAATTCAGAATATCGGGTCAAGACAGGGTCGAAGCTCTTGACCCGGTGACCCGGTTCCATCGCTGGTTGAAACGTCAATTCTACACCTTGCGATGTCAAAACTGCAATAGAGAAAACCAGTTAAAGCAAGCGGATTGGAGGGCCGGAAAATAGAAAATCTGGTGAATGAGATCAGAAAATACGTTCCATTTGCCAACTCAGAAACTTAGCTGTTCGAAAACAGGATCACTCTTCTGACAGACAATCCACAGATTTTAGCTGTAGAGGTGTCGTTTAATGCAATTTCTGGACTGATGATCTTGACTCTGTGTGTTCGTTTCGCAGACGGCAACGTTTATGATCACGCTAAGTTTATTAGCTATAAGCTATTATTTTTGTAAGTATTAATAAAATTTAAGTCAACAAATTATCCTAGTAAACCAAAAGAATAGAATTATTGATGCTTGCATTGATCAACTGAAAAAAATTAGAATTCACCGAATCTCACAAAAGTCCGGTTCATACTTCATGTGCTTTGTGCTTTGTGCTTTTGTGCTTTGTGCGTTGTGCTTTCCGGTTCATACTTTTTGGAAAAGCACAGTGCTTTGTGCTTTGTGCTTTTCTAATTCATACTTCCAAAATGTGCTTTGTGCTTTGTGCTTTTGTGCTTTTGTGCTTTTGTGCTTTCGGGTGTGCTTTCGAATCTTGAGCCGAGCTCAACATTTTGAGATGTGCTTTTGTGCTTAGCCAATCAAAATCCAGCATTTTTGACGTCAGCCAATAGAAAAGAGAAGGCGTGGAATCAGAAGAGACCACCGAATACGGTAGCAAGGAAGAAGTGTACACTGAAAATAAAATGAAGAAACTGAAAAATGAAACTGAAAACTGAAAAGAAAACTGAAAAGAACTTTCAGAAACTGAAAAATAAAATGGAAAAATGATCGAAAATAGGAAAATTATAAAAATAAAAAAATCTACCAGTAACTGTTAGATTGTTTGCATTGAATTTACTGAAATTTTTGTAATTATTTCGACTAGCAAATATTGTTTCAAATATTTTCTGCTGTTTCTTATAGGCACTTGCTAAATTACTTTGACAGATATGTGATTTAGGATTTATCAAAATAACTTGATTTTTTGCTTTACGTTGTTGCAACTTGCTTTTCTATTCAATTTGTGGCAGAATGTGCATATTATGTTTCAGTAGTGTGGTGACTAAATCTCGTGACTTGTGCTTTGCTGTCCCCACGAGAAGTATGAATCCATCCTCATGAGCACAAAGCACAAAGCACAAAGGACAAAGGACAAAAGCACAAAGGACAAAGCACAAAGGACAAAGCACAAAGGACAAAGCACAAAGCACTCATAGAAAAGGACAAAAGCACAAAGCACAAAAGCACAAAAAGTATGAACCGGGCTAAAGAGTACTCTACTCGGCTTCGACAATCGTCCTTGTTAGTTGGAACTTCAAATTCAAAAGTGAATTTGGACTTATCACACTTATGAGCAATAAACTGTCGACTATAGATTCAAACCTTTGGTTACAATTTCAAGCGAGCCAAGCCAATAACATTTCCTCTAAATTGTTGACTAACACCAGCCATAAAAAGGGAATTAAGAGAATTTTGCCATGGTCTGAGACTGCTTTTAACTAAATAATATGTACGTTGTAGCACAAAAGTAGTGCGTAGTGCGTTCATAGTTGTTGCTTCGTCGCTCACTTGATCCGGTGCTTACATAAACTAAACAATCTAAAGGCCGGTTCACACGGTCAAATTTTCGTCAAAAAAATTTGATCAAATTTGATCAAACTGGAAATTTGACGGAATTTGATGGTTTGTACAGTGTTCAAATTGCTTCAAACATTTGATCAAATTCGCGTCAAACCATCAAACTGGATTGCTCCTTGCGCAATACATGTCAAATTATTTGATCAAACAACCAATTGTATTTAGACTCGCATTCACGTGACTCTGTGCTCCAGTTGAATTCTGCTTTGTACTTTTTGGTTAAAGCGTTGACATTATTTCGTGAACAAAGAAGTCATGCTGTTTTTACTGAAACATGACGTTCAGCGTACTCAACTTTATCAGGGATTATCAGGGATACGACAAACTGTGGAATGTGAAACATCGAATTGACCACAAAAAAACTAAAAAAATCATCATATACTGCTAATAATGTTATTTAAAGCCAGTAGCCAAAAGAGTTAGTACCAACATCTCCTTGCTCAATAGAGGGCTTTCGCACAAAGTCGTTCATCTAAAAATCCCAGTACTACCATACACGCAGCTAATTTTCGCCTAGGAGACTTTGTTTGCGTAATAAAAAGTTTGAAAATTCAAAATTTCGCGCCCAATTTGGTCAAAATTTGATCAAATATTTGATGCGTCATTTTCTCGTGTAAACACGCATTTTGATCAAATTTTTATTTGTCAAAAAATTTGATCAAATTTATTTGATGAAAATTTGGCCGTGTGAACCGGCCTTTAACGTCTTGCTGCAATTGATGTACATTGTGCTGCAAACTTTTTATGGCACGCTAAACAGTATTTTAGCCTAATGATTTGTAGCGAATATATACTTTTTTAAATATCTACTCATATTACGATTTAAATAAATACAACGTTTAATTTTACAAAATTATCTTCTCTTTTCTTTCATATTACGAGTGCTATTGAAATGTATACAGATTCATTCACAGCTTATATAGTTCCTTCCGATTGTGATCGTGACTGTGTGAGACGCAGCTGGAAAATTCGTGAGAATCTCGGGTTTTTAGCTTAACTTTATCTTAATTTTCACTTTGCATTTATTTTCACAATTTGTAGGTACATATACACACCCAACAAAATTTCATGTAAAACTGACTTTGACGTTCAAATTTTGTTTTTAATCCGTAGTCACAGGAGACCGTTCAATGATACAGTTATCGTTTTCATCATATCCATATTTTCTTTGACTTAAGAAAGGATGTCTGTACTGCAATAGACGAACATCTACTGTCGGTCGCAATTTGGCACGTTTAAGGGCTTCCTTCGGCAGACCTTGCTGGCCTCTGATTGCGTAATACAAAGGATTTAAACTGCCGTCCTTCTGGAGCCGAGCTTGTCTACAGTCAGCCAAAGCTTTCATAAAATTTTCAAGATATTTTTCTGTTTTTTCCATAGGAAATCGGAAATCTACCCCACATATCGTAAGCAGTCCGAGACTTGAAAAAGAATTTAATGTTGTTGCTAGCTGTTTGTAATCACCATCACTGTATACAGACTTAATACGTACAGCTTTAGCATCCACATTGGCCAACCAACGACAATCATCTGAGTACCGTAAATCTATCTTCAGTTTATCCAGGCATAGTGAGGAGTCTCTTTCTTGGTGTCTAACACGTTTTATGTATTTTACATATGCTATGCTTAAAGATCGAATTGAGTGTCCAACCGTGAATCCAGCTGAGTCCTCTGCAAACGCTACATTAGATTTCAGTTCAAGCACTTCCAAAGCTGGACAGAACACGTCATAATTTATTGTCACATCCCCCAAGCATAGCCGGGTCGTAGCAGAGAAGGATAGTCCACAATTTGCATTGATTTTCAAATCGTTAATTTCAATTTTAAGTGATTTCAGACTATGCCAGTGTTGAAATGACTCCGGTTTAGATTCCCGAGACAATTTGCATTTTAACTCCTCTAGACTCGGATTGACAGTAACAACGGCATCTGTAATAGTTTCCAGACTTACACAGTCTAAACCAGCATGACATTGAAGAAGACAACCGGAACTGGCCAGATCGCACAGCAAACCGCTAGAAATCCTGGCGCTAATTCTTAAGCTTTTCAAGTTAGGAAAAGGTGGACGACTTTCAAAGTCAACCTCTTCCTTGTTACTGTTTCCCTCAAAAGACAATTCTTCCAAAAATGGACACGTCTTGCTTAGCCACAACAGGGTTGAATGGTCGAGAACACACTGCGGTACAAGTAAAGATTTTAGTTGACAGCCGTGGTTGATTTGCTGTCTCAGAAAACCATCGTACTTATTAAAATTGCTACACAGTGTGAAGCCTTGTAGACACGATGGAATAACGCAATTTAATAAGCAAGCCTCGTCTCCGAAGCAGTCTTCAGTGTGCTCGAGAGGCAGGATTCTTTCATCCAAATAGAAAAATATTCGACATTGGCGGGAGCTCAAAAACGAAGCAATTTCGTTACATTTCGTTGGTTGAAATCTTCCCCTATTTTGAATTTTATTTTCATACAGATGGAAAGATATTCCGTTGGGAAAATCTTCCTGCTCAAGAATTTCTGAGGGATCAAGCAGACGTACTCCCAGAGTGTGCAGCTGTGGAAAGGACTCTTTGATCGACGGTATCAATGAGGCATCGATAGCATTTAGCAGGTATAGAATCTTTAGCCCGCTGAAGCGGTTCATTGCCCATGCAAGTCGTCTGTAGAATATCCCGCATAAGTCTGTTGCTGGAAAGGCCTCATCGGAAGATTGATTCCACTCGCCCAGATACAAAGACTCAACAAGGACGTAAGACTGACACACGATGCGTTGAAACTGCTTGGACACTCTTTCCAATGGAATTCGCTTTCGCCATGGCAGGTTACACAGGATTTTACCGTCACTAGGACAAGGCTGATTGTCTTGCTCTTCCTATTATAAACTCTTGTCTGTAGTAAATCGTAAAAGTAGTTTTTGTTGGTTTTTAATTCTAAATATAATACCAAACCTCAACATACCTGGTACAGAATAAACTTGTAACATTCACTGAATTGCTGGAGAGGGGGGGGCAGGTACGGTCAACAAATTATAAACCACGTATAACTAGTTTTATATATAGTTTTATAACCACTATAGTTTTTGTGGCAGATACAAATCGCAACTGTAATCCATACTTCAAACGTATATCAGATGAAAACTACAAAAGATTTGTCTTTGCAAGCTGCAACCAGTAATTCCTAAAAAACCTTTTCCATTTATAATCCATATTAAATTAATTAATATATCTACAATCTATAAACTGGATTCAAGTCGTTTGAATCCACATGAACTATTCCAAAAACGAGTCAGTGCAAACTTCAATTTGAAGAAAAAGAGTATTATGGCTCAACAGGGATTTATGCTTTAATGGTTACTCAGACCTGGCAATGACAAGATTTGGCAAAAGCTCGAAGCTCATATACCACCTTTACGTTACAGAAGTCTATATTGACATATGCTGTTGTTGCTGCTGTTGCTATGTTGACATAGACTTGATTCAGGAAAATGTCGCTGATGTTTAGCTAAATGTGACTTTGATGATAATTCTGTGGATCGTGTCCATTTGCCCCAAAGGCGATACCCTGATCTCAAAGGAAGACAACTGGAACTGTTGCGTCATGTCTGTCAGAGTAGAGATCTACCGAACATAAAACCTTAAAACCTGAGCGAAATGTTGTGTTTCTCATTGAACATTAACATTGACAAATAAGACGTCTAGAAGGTTGTATCTGTTAACTGCATAAGAGCTAGCGTGCTAGCAACTAATTTTGTCTCATTCTCTGTGATTATTTTGTTCCAAGGATGGATTCTAGGAAGGAAGTTCCCATTGAGGTATGTTGGTAAGTATAACTAGAATGGAATTAAATATAATAGCAAAAATCAATCAAGAATTTGCTTTTTGCATAAATTGCAACGTATCTAGTAAATTTGAGTAGCTTTCAGGTCGCAATGAAAGTCATAAATGTTATGTTATAAATGTTAGTTTAAGTTACTTAAAAAGTTTTAATTTATTTCAGTTAATTTTGCCGTCGAGTCTTTCTGGACCCATTTGGCTAAATAATTACCTGTGGTTGATAGCGATATGGAGCCAATTTCACTTTACGTAACCTTGCTAATCTGGCAGCTGAAGTTTCTTTTCAGCATTCCGTAGCATTCAAGCACAACTAAATTGTAGAATGATGTGGGTTGGAACCAATGCAACATTTTTCGGACCTTCGGTGGTACATGACTTTCTTCTTCTTTCTCATTTATATGTGTAGAACAAGTGCGACGGCCCTTGAGCTTGCTCTTCCTCCACTTTGTTTCTACTTACGTGGGTTCACGTTGTGAAAGTCATGTACGTTGGTACACGAATCCCGACAAAGCTTGATGAGACTGTGCCTGCGTAGCTCAGTCGGCAGAGCGTTTGCCTAGTGCGCAAAATGTCGTGGGTTCGAGTCCCACCGGAGGTCCGAATTTTTCGGACCTTCGGTGGTACATGGCTTTCTTCTTCTTCCTCATTTATATGTGTTGAACAAGTGCGACGGCCCTTGAGCTTGCTTTTCCTCCACTTTGTTTCTACTTACGTGGGTTCACGTTGTGAAAGTCATGTACGTTGGTACACGAATCCCGACAAAGCTTGATGAGACTGTGCCTCCGTAGCTCCGTCGGCAGAGCGTTTGCCTACTGCGCAAAATGTCGTGGGTTCGAGTCCCACCGGAGGTCCGAATTTTTCGGACCTTCGGTGGTACATGACTTTCTTCTTCTTTCTCATTTATGCATAGCTTAAATGAAGTTATTACTATATTCCGCTTGTCGGTAGGTGATAACCAGCAAGCAACCACCATATTGCCAGTAATTACTTTCATTTTATCCATGTTTGCCTGTTTCAGTTGCATGGTAAGAGTAAACATTCTTTTGTCATTGAGCAGGTTCAAAATCTAAATTCTAATTTGACGGATGGCAGTAAATTGTTTCAATGCGGTTTCAACAGTAAGTCAGTACAAGTAAGCAACTTTGCTAGCATTTGCGGCAATGACTTGGTGTGCCACTTTCCCTTTAAAACAGGAGCAGCACGTGCTATGTGTTAATGTTGAATGGGAATTCATGTTGTTAATAGTGTCGTTACAGAAGTTAACGATAACATTCTTGCTGAATAGAAAACCTGTTGTTCAGACTAACTTGAACCAAATATTTTAGTTAACAAGTTTACGTTATCAGCCCCAGTATTAATGATTTATCTAGTTTAGGTGGAAATATGCTTTGCCATTTCGGAAATGGTCTATTATAAATTGCTATAAAGTTGCTTAATAACTTAACTGTATAATTGAGTTGACCAGAGCCCCAAAAATGTTGCTTTCTCCGGAGATCAAACCACCGAAGGTAAGATCGGAAGTTTTGACGAGTGCTGTATGCTCGACTACCAAAGCCCGCCACAATAAAGACCAATAACTGCCCAATAAATTTAGCATCGAAGCAAATTCACAATTCAATTGTGAAGTTTCGCAATCTCAACTTATTCATGTTTGTATTATTAAGCTATTCGCAATGATGTTTATGATAGCAAAAGTTATCACAAATGTCAACTCTAACTCAAAGCGGAACCACCTGTGAATTATGGTTTTATTTTAAAATGTTGCAATTTTAGCAGGCGATGTTTACTTCTTGTCGAATTATTGGAATTCACACAGGTTAATGAACAAATTCGTTCTTCGTTGAACAGAAACTTTCACTTGCTTTATTTGCAATCCAAAAAAATTGAAATTGAATTTATGCTAAAAATTAAACAGGAGAAACTACAATTTGAAGAACATAGTATTGCATCCAGCGCTCAAAACTTGCAGACGACAAATTGTAAAAGCTGCCAACATTCGTAAGTAAGAACAAACTGCTCTATGCAGTTGTATTCTAAACGTTATCGGCTTAGCTCTTTTGCAACATAAAACAACGTTACTTCATCGTTTGCACACACCCCAGATTGTTGCTCATCCATCACAGGAAGCTGCACAGGATGCTGGAGCAAAGTATTTCCTTTTAGCCATGCCATAAATCTGTTGCAGGACGCAACATTTTCACTCATTATTTGCGCTTCGCACCTGTTAATCGTACTCAGTTTCCTCCGCTTCGCGCACTTGGTGTTTCCCAAGTATACGTGACTGAAGTTATGAACTAGATGAGAAAACTAATTTGTCTAACTTCATTTTGTGTGGTGTCGAAAGTTTGAACGTTTCTGTTTACTAGCTTTTACACGGTGTCTTATGTTTAATTTCAAATTGCTACCAACAAGTACCATTTGGACAAGCTGGTCCTGCTAGACACGACTGTGTCGACTGTGAGTCTGTTGCGAATAGTGCCCAAGGATCTTGTCAAAATGCCGAGGAAAGCGAGCCCGCATATCTCTTCCCACCACATTCATTCCCACCACATCTCTTCACTCCTCATTTTGCAAACCTAATTTACGCAGGACAATCCTCATTTCGCTGATTCTAGACTGTGATTGGCGAGATTGACATGAAGTGTTTTATGAAAATGGAACATGATCTCCTTCTAACATTCAACTAGGAACATTTGGCATTTGAACTAAGATAAAAACTAATTTGCCTATTTTCATTATGAAAGTGTTAATGTGGTGTCGAACGTTTGACCGTTTCTGTTGTCCTAGCTTTTTCCCGTGCCTAATTTATAATTTCAGATTGCTACCAACAAGTATTCCCAACAGGCTCATAGTTGACACAATCGTGTCCATCAGGACCAGCTGATGCCCAAAGATCCGGTCAAAATATAGAGGAAAGCGAGCCCGCCTATCTCTTTCCACCACAGTGTCCGTACGAACCAGGCGCAGGGCCACCTGGACCGCCTGGATAACTACTTCACTGTCTATTTTCTGCTGCGAGCGGGCAACTAGCTCTACGAGTCCTTTCCCCCCACTCTAAGGCTAAGCAATCTCCACCCTGAACTTGTTTTTATATTCTATGCTGTGTAACTAATAATTTAAATTATATCAAATGCTCTGTCCTTCATCCTCTACTAGCGCCAGTCGGGCAGGCGGTCAACCCAGAGCCAGTCAGACCATCTGACGTGCCAATAGTATTTTAAGTTTTATAACTCTCCTAAGCTTTCATTACAAATCATCTTATACCTATACCTATACCTATCATCCTATACAGTGTGAACTATTTTCAGTTATTTCCTTTGATTTTCACTTGAAATTATCTAAAATGAAGAAAATGGAGCGTTATCTTTATGAACGATAAATGGAAAATTGTACTTCTGTGTAGGAACCTCGGTTCCTTAGCTAAATTGTGTCCGCCATTAAAAATTTAGTGAAAAAGTCAGTCTTGTCTGAAATTCTGGGGAACTCGGTCGGTTCACGTCTCGGAGCTCTCGCTTTACGACCGTCCGTCCAGTGTTGGGAGTTTTGGGGGTGGACACCCTCTACTTGGATTTGCCTACTCTGGTTTGTTGTTTCATTTTTTGTTTTGCTATTTTGTTAGAGTTTGTTCTGGGAATTTCTATGCTTTGGAACTGTAAATTCTGCTTTTTGTCATTGTCGTAAAATTTATATTTTGTCACAAAAGTAAACTCACGGTACCGAAATTGGATTGCCGGCGCCTGCTGTAGTCGTTTAGGGAAATTAGCGAGTTTAGGGACGAGTCTACGAGTTTGATATGCGCACACTCACGAACCTAGTAGTCTTCTTTTGAGTCTAGATTTATTCTTTACTGAGGCAACTCACACCTTTACAACAGTACATAATAGCGAAGAGTGTGATAAGCGTCACTATCTTAGTTATTAGGCTAGAGACATGTAAAGGCTAAAAGCAAACTAACTAAAGTAAAGTAAAGTAACTAAAAACTCAAGATGTAACTAAAAAAACAAAGGAACTGAAAACCGAGTGTACAAATATTACTTTAATATGTGCACTTAAGTAGAACAGGCATGTCTGTATACTTAAGAACACACACGGAGTATATACGTTGACTTATTGTGTCTATGTTAGAGTAATGACTCTCTCTCAAATAATGTTCCAACTGAGAACTCGTGATTTTAACGTTCAAACTAGAAGTTTGCACAAACTCTCTCCTGTAACGCGACATATATACTGCAGAAAAGCACTATTATCAAGAGTACATAATACATAAGAGTATGACAGCTGGCATACTCTATGTATTATGAGCGGGGGCCCTATACATGTACGGCGTCCAAACGGAGGGTCGGGCTCGTGCTTGTATATTTTGCACACAGATGTGTAAATCATACGAGCTTAAACCCCATACACAAATTGGGGCCCCGTCAAGTTTAACATGTAAATATACACACACGACCCCGACCCCCCGTTTGGACGCCGTAATGTATAGGGGGGGGTAAGGGGGGTGATTTTTGGGGGGGGGGGTCATAATACATAGCGTATGACGCTTGTCATACTCTTATGTATTATGTACTCTTGCTATTATACAGCACAATCATTTATCTTTTGCTTTCATTACATTGAACTGGATTGAATTGAATTGTCTACTTGACTACATTGAATGTTGTCATTACAGCATACATGTCAAGTTGTTTTGCAGTGAAAGAAGCGCGGATTAGACCGCATCGAAGAATATGTAGCCCGAGAGGCGAAAGATTAAGGAAGAATGGCGCCAAGCAGGATCCTTTGAGGAACGCCAACTGAAATATCTCTACGTCTTTTTACGGACGAAGCAAAGTACACGTTTGTGGCCACCCAACAACCGTGCCCAAAGAAAGATTTGCATCATCTGTGGTACACAAAGTATTCGTTGCAAAATGCGAAGTGAAAGCGGCTATATCAAATTCCTAGACTACGGTTCTGGTTCTGCTAGGAATACGGGTCTGTGAGAACTGTACTTGCTGAATACGATGAGTGAAACTATTTTGGCCAGAATTGGTGACTCTTTCCCTCATCTACGCATTTTGGCAGTTCATTTTACAGACGCTGCAAATCCCCTGCCAATAGGCTGCCGATTGCCTGCAAACATTTCGTTCAAACGTTAGCACACTACAGACTACAGCGAATCTGTATCCTGTCGAAGCCAGTTGCAGGAAATTTTGAGCCAGCTTTCACTTCGAGACAGTCGTCTAGATTTCTACTTTGGCAAATTTCAACTTACCAGCCAAACTTTTAGATTATTCATTCCACAAAATTTATTATATCTGGCATGCCATTTACTTCGGGCCAGGTTGTTCCAGAAATGGAGAGTGCGATTTGCAATCTCAAATCTTTGATTATTCCTCATTCTATGGTGTCTTATCAATTCTTACTTTCTTTGAGTCGCCAGTGTTCGTTTTTGGAGGAATTATTTTTTGGCTTCCACGACCTGCCCAGTGACGAGAAGTGTGAACAGTTGCGATTTCTTCAACTGAAGAGTGTAACTGTCTGTCCAAGAATTTTATTTAAATCGTTGCTAATCGCAATGACGAGATCCGGAAATCTGGAGAACCTGAATCTGGGTGTTGAAGGGATTTAGAATTGCTTTAGAAAGTGCTCACTCTGGATCCTAATCTTAAACAACTTAAGCTGAGGCGTTTCACCGATGAAACTAAACAGCAGATTGCAAGAAATTGTCGAAAATGTCCTTGCTGGTCTTGCTTTTCTTGACGATGGCATTATTCTATTTCCCAGGATTTTCTGGGAACCAGTGAGTTACGATTTTTTACCTTGTTCAAGTCTTCGATCCCTCAGACTCTACACATTTGCAGATCCTGACTATGATAACACTTTTTTCTTTCGGGTCCGGCTTATCATTTTCCCGCTCACTATTTTCCTTGCACGGTGTCAAATTATATTGCGAAATTTACTATCCCGTTTTGGTGCGGCTGTGTCTACACAGAGTGAAATTCAGAAATCCGAACAATTCCGGAATTCAAGTTGGTTCAGCCTTCAGATCGCTGGAAATTTCTGGTTCTATGACTGATCCGAACCGAATTTATTTGGATGGCGGAATTGTTTCTACGGACCATTCAAATCTTGATTTGTCTATTGATCACTTTGATGGGCTGCCGCTCTCCTTGTTTTGAAGTTATCTCAGATCTCTTTCAACTTTGGAAACCGTTACCATTTTTGTTAACAATTGGAACCGTCTGTATACTCCCGAATTACAATGAGATTCCTGTCCTTCCGAGATTGGATGTAGATTTGGAACAGCTTTTTAGAAATGACTAGTAGGGCCGCGTTTCACAAAGCCCTCCTAAATTTTGCTCTTAAAGCTGCTCCTAAGTCAAAAATTAGGAGGGTTTTCCAAGCAACTTAGGAGGACCTCCTAAACTGTTTCACAAAACTACTTGGAGATTGCTCTTAAATTTGAACGCTAAGAGCGCTCTTAACAGAATTTTCAGCTTAGCTTCAGCAGGTAAATTCTTAACTTTAGGAGCCCTCTAATGTTTTCTCTTAAGTTTCTTACTTATATACAACACATAATTTTGGTAATTTCAACGTAAGATAATTCATGACAACTAACTGAAATTAATTGAAGCGACATATACTAAATAATTAATCCCGTTATTAGGGCACAAAATCTTTATTTAAAAAATAAGTTTAGTGACGAAAACTAACATTTGTAAACTTGAGAAATTTCATGATATAATCCATCATATTTAGTTAAAATATGGTTCTTGGAATCATAGTTGCGTATTGCATCACATTTATGACAAAACAGGCAACAGACAGTGCTGTTTTGAACTTAAGAGGGGTTTAGGAGTGCTAAAACGTGCTCCGATTTTAGGAGCGAACTTTAAGAGCTCTCCTAAAATAGGAGCCCTTCGTGAAACAGCTAAATCTTAACTTTGCTCTTAACTTACAAATTTAGGAGCTCCTAAAGATAAGAGGGCTTTGTGAAACGCACCTAGGTCTTTCCAGTGTTTAGGGTGGCACACGAAAGTTCACCAAAATTTTCAGTCCCAAAAAGTTTGCTGACAAACACCGGGGGCTACAATCATACAGCCCCTGGGGTAAAATTCTAACATAAAATTCAATGAAAATTATAAAAACGCGCGACAACAGGTTTAGAATACAGCAATCGCGCTTATATAACATTTTTTACGAAAAAATTAACGACGAATAGAATCGACGAATAATTAATTAAAGTAGCAATTATTTAATGCTATAATGCTTGCATACGCTAAATTTAGTTGCGGGCAGCCGCGGCCCGAATTTTATTGGTGCGGGCCGCGGGCCGTCCTTGTGCGGACCAAAACTTGAGCGGAGCGCGGACTGCGGGACTGGTGCGGACCGCAAAATTCAACAAGCGTCCAACACATAAAGATTTTTAGATTTTTGTCCACATTTTTAGAAACCACAGGAGGAGAAGAATCCGTCAGAAAAAAGAATAAAGCAATATCCGGTATCCGGTTACCGGATACTAAATTGATAAATACGCTTCAGATTCGGAAAGAAAATGCTAATTAATCCATACTCTAGTGCATTAGTACTTGCACCAAAACATTGCAAAAATCCAGTCACATCCGATCCATGTCTGGTAAATGGATGTCTACGTGACAAAAATGTACAGCAAGATGGATATGTAGGTCGTATAGTTTCGTAATTTGAATTTTCGGATGGCATGGGTCGAAATTAGTCTGTATACGAAATTTTGTCCGGTTTTAACCAAAATTGAGTGATCTACGGTCGAATGCGACTTCAAAAAACGGATAAAGTGATGCTTCCAGTCTGGTGCTCGGAATCGAGGATAAACAGTATTCGTTTTTGACACAATGAATGTTTAGGAGGCTACTTCCATCTTACCGGTGTAAACGCAATCGAATATCCGGTCTATTTTCGGTTCCGAGTTTTGAAATTTGGGATTTCATGACCTATCATCTCAGTATCCGGTTGGTCCGGAAGAAAACTTATTTCATTTAAATGTTATTTGGTCACGCTTAACAAGCCTCAGCCACAATTTACTTCCGTATCTGCTGTGATTTGTGAATGATACTGTTTTAAAAATCGATGATTTCGTTTGTTTTGTCTAGTTGTTAAACCACACATGAGATGTGAACCCATACGCTTAGCTTTGTCGGATGCAACATAGTTTATTTTTGAACCATTGTACCAAAAACGAACGATTATTTGTTCAGACTTTAGAATCCAAGCAATCGTACGCAACAGTGAATCTTGGTTCAAGGAATTAGTTTGTTTCAAATGTTACAAAAAATGTTTGTCTCGATTCGTTTGTGCACAAGCTTTAGTGGTTTTTGTGCTCCACAATACCCATAAACCATTTCATTTATTAATGTTGCACGTAATAGAACTTCCTTAACGTCCAATTTCCTAAGTCGGCAATTTTGCAGAAAGCTGACCGTACGCTCATTTTGAAGGAAGAATAAAGAGTCATCCTAGACTTAAACTTTTAACTATTTTAGACATAATGTATGCAAAGCTGGAAAGCGATTCTGTAAAATCGTTGGTATAAAGTTTTACGGAACTCCATGGGTTTGCTTATCATTCCTCACCGAAAACTGTCCTCACATTTGAATCTTATAAGTGAATGAAAGAAAGTATTGCTCAGCTCAATATTGTCGAAAAAATCAAAGCTGAGATTTTGCTGTGCACTGCAAGGAACGTTTAAGCTGTGTTGGTAGGTATCGTTCATGATAAAGTGAAAACAACAACTAACTGTGTCACTGATTAATTTTTTGAATATTGTATTTGATGGGAATTACGTATAAAATTAAGTCTGAAACAGGGGACTGTGGAGAATCACTGGAACTAATTTCTATACCGCTGGAGGCGGTATATTTGTAATGGGTTGACCCATCTGAACTCCTATGCTTTGCATACAAATTGTTTGGCGCGGAGGATTTCCGTCCTATCTTCAACACATGTGCCTAGTACGCAGGTGTTTTTTCAATTGTTTCTTTTTACTTTTGCGAATTTTGTAGCATTGTCCCAGCCTAGTCGGTTTGCTTCAATATCTTCGCTCTGTAAATTATTTTCCAAACAATCACTGCCTATTCTCATATTACCGAAAATCGGGTGTTATTTGGCTGTCACTTGATTGGTCACTTTTTAAGAGATCAATAATAGCTAAGACTAGTGCGTGTGTGGAACATAGTATTGATCTTGCACTTGCAGTATAATTGTTTCATTAGTATTTGCTTTGATTTCAAGTTTGGATATAAAATAGTGTTTAAAATTAACATACAGATAAATCATAATTTTCCCTCTAGGGGACAATTTCAGAAAGTCAGCGTGGTACAGTGGTAAGAGTGTCCTCCTTGCTCTGTTCCGGACACAGATAGAAACCTTCTTAAACTGCTTTTTTAACTTCCTTCAAATTTTGGCAATACATGCAATAAAAACTACTGCATGCAATATAACAAGTCCGGACAGCCGAACGCCAATCTTTTGTTTCAGAAACCGCAAATGTTGGGGAGTTGAAACCATTCAGATGCTAGGGCACACCATAACAATACGCACGTGAAGAATAAACGAAAATTAAGTAAACTGATTTCAAGCACTACGACGGTATATCTGTCCCCTTGAAAGGGGCCCTTGCATTACCGGGAACGGGTCTCCTGAATTCATTTCTAAGCCAATTTGTTTCAAACTGTTAGGAATTGTAGCTGTTGTTAAATACGTCTAAACCATGTGCAGGATTTGAAGAAACTAGTGCTTGGCTTGCGACTTACACAACAGGGATAAATCCAAATTTTCAAAAAGGTGTCATTCATTACCGGCTGAACAAAAATAACCCAAATTTTGTACAAACGTAGACATTAACCTATCTCAGGGGCATTTTTTTCGGTTTTTTTATTTATGCAATTTTGAGTATTTTCTAAATGTTCAAAAATTTTGAAAATCAATATCTTACAGAATTTTCGTTTTAAACAAAAACTAAAAAATTGCCTCTGCTCACATCTCCAACAAAAAAATTGAACAAATTTGGCTGCAGCCTTTATGAGAATATGGATTTGGAAAATTTGCACTATTCTCTTCTGTTTCGCGCTCTCATTATGCTTTTAGTAAGTTGCATACATTATTTTCTAAAATAATTAACAATTCTGACACAAAAGCGTCATTTAAATCCTTGTATAAGTCATTTTAGAACGATTATTTTATACGTTGCCATACGCGATCGGAATGGTCAACGTAGCTTTGCCATATATTCACCCCCTGTAACTTTTGATAGAAACTATGTACAGAAAAGATATATACATTGTTGTAAAGCGCTTTTTATGCTCTTTCACATAGTACATTCAGGTATATTATGTTACGCTTAAACAAATTTTTGATTTTTAAGCCATGGTGGTAGCTATCTGATCACGGGGTTTTAGCCGCCGTAATTTTGTCAGCGCATAGGCCGCCAACCAAAGTGGCTTCACTTTGCTTTTCTTCAAAATTGACCAATCTGTCCAAATTTTACACCTGTAATCCCGATAATGCAAGTGGTAGCTTGTTTAATTTAATAAAACTTTAGATACGTTAAATACAAATTCATTGCTTAGCATTTAAGGCTATCCATTCCAACTAAACAACGTCAACTTAAAGTCGGTTATAGAAGAAAGTCGGTTATAGAAATTTAATGCAGTCAGTATTGAATCAGGAGCAGTCGTCTTGGAAGGTACATTGCTGAACACTATAGAGAATCAGGGGGGCGTTTCAAAAGACGCTCCTAAGCTTAGGAGCGCTCCTAAGTCCTGCTTAGGAGGATACTTGGGAGAATCCCGTTTCAAAAGATTCCTCCTTACTAGCAATTCTCCTAAATCCTTAGGAGCGCTCTGACCGCTCCTAACTTTTCTCCTAAGTTAGGCTAAGTTAGGAGAATGTCAGTGTAAACTTAGGAGAATTCTTTTGAAACGCGCTTGGGAGCGCTCCTAACTGCGCTTTAGGAGCTCCTAAGACGCTCCTAACTATTCTCCTAAGTCTGCTCCTAAGCGCGCTTAGGAGCGGACTTAGGAGAATCTTTTGAAACGCCTCCCAGGAGTTTAGTGACTAAGGCAGAGACTATTGGCACCGGATCAAATTGGGAAGCATTGAAACCTAACCACATCTGAACCTTGTCATCTTCTTTTACCGCCATTTTCTAAATTTCCAATTATATATGTCCAATTTCTCTGTCACCCTATGCCTTCTCGCTTTGAGAGCTCAGGCTCCCCGGTCTCTGGTTTAGACTCAACTCTAACCAGCTGAATAGAGATACCACTAGATTCACGAAGCTTGCTGTAAAGAAGAGATCTTTTAAACTATTGAAGTTAATTTATATTAATTATACTTCGGGCATCTCCTGGTAACTCCCCGCCTAGACCGACCACTGTGTCTGTACTCTCCGATAGCCGCCTTAGTTCTGTGGGATTCCTTGAGAATCTTTAATACCAGATCTAAGCCCGCTCACCCCTTCCCTGAACAGAATTGTAATATCTTTAAATTTAGTTAATTATCAGTTAATTGTTTATCAGTTTGATTTTGTGAAGGCGGATAAGGAAGCTAATTTAGCATACACAACTCACACGTAAGCACTATACCTGACTGTACCCTATAATCAGTACCTGAAAAAGAGGAACTCAGGGTTAGCTTAGAGTGAAGATTAAGTCCTGTTAGTAATAGCAAAAAAAGAAGAAGAAAGAAAGAATCAGTAGTCGAATTATTAGTAATTAGTCTTCCCCTAATATTGGTCAATTTAAAGTATTAATTAACAAAAAGAGTTGGCAACCCTGGTACTCTGTACCTTCATTGTATATTGTCAATAACTGAATTGAACAGCAACTGTATAGTGTCCCTGTTTAATTATCCTATTGTTATTATCATTATTCTTAGATTGTATCGGAATCTATTATTAATTAATAAATTGTTGAGTATTCATCTAGACTTAGTTATGGACAGCTTTGCTGAACCAGATCCTGTTGCGATCTTATTGCTGAACTAGATCCTGTTGCGATCTCATTGCTGAACCAGATCCTGTTGCGATCTCATTGCTGATCCAGATCCTGTTGCGATCTTACTGCTGAAAACTATCCTGTTGCGATAACCCAAACGACCCCTACCTAAAACTAACTCACGACCATCTCCCCAAACTAGGTTGGCCATAGGAATCTCTGATTCTGGATATATCACCTTTCAGAGATTCGGTATCTATGTCTGCTAATTCTCAGTAGACCCGCTGACCTTCCGTTGTAATCTAGCGAGTTTGCCCCTGGAGGATCAGAAGAGCAGACAGTCTAAGAAAGTCAAGTTCAATCTCAATTTTACTCGCTTCATTACACACTGCAAGATGATTTTATGTCTCAGATAATTGGCATTTGTATTTTGTAAGACCTTCAAATTGACGCACTTAGTTTAATTATACAATTTGCATAGCTCAACAGACAAGTGATTATTTGATTTCTGCAAAAAATGACAAGTTGTGGACTCCAAACTAAGAAAATTGGTAATGTCTCACGATAGCAAACAGCTAGAAAGTTACTTTGAAAAACAAAATGTAGAGCACAACAAGATCTTTCGGATGAATATAATTTATAGCTATGCAGCTAATAAGCCGTCAATAAGCAATACATGCCAAAAAGGAATCACTACCTTAACCATTGCAATATTTTCTGAGCTCGGTCAGACTTCGACGCAACGCCAAGTCAGTTGGATCAAGAGTACATAATAGATAAGAGTGTGACAGCTGGCTAGCTCTCTGTTATCAGCTCAAGGTACATGCTCTGCACGCTAACGGCTGACCCCATACACAAATATGTACCTAGTGACCCCCCCCCCCCACAAATGTGTACCCAGTACACATTTCTGTACGCTCACTCGCCGTATCTTTACGTGTTAAAGCTCGAAAATACAACGCCTGCGTGCGTCCAATTTGTGTCGGCTTCGAGCTTTATAACGCAAAGATAGCGTGCGAATTTCTTTGAAGTGAACATACACGTTTGTGTATGGGGTCAGCCGTTAGCGTGCAGAGCATGTACCTTGAGCTGATAACGGATGGCTTGCCTGCTGTCACACTCTTATATATTATGTACTCTTGGTTGGATCTAGTCATTTTCACATTTAGAGACCCAATTTTATACGTATCATCACTGCTGCGATTACATTACTTCAGGAATGGAAGTGGGTTGAAAAGGTAGGAATAGTGAGGAATTAAAGTGGCCAAAAAGCTACTGTAAAGATACAAAGTTACCCGGCTGTCCACATATTCTACAATAACTATACTAGAAAGTGTTAAAAATACAATTCAGGTATCTACCATGATAGACGGTTCCAGATACCTCTCGCTAATAAACTGAAATTTCCGAAAACTCAAAAAAATTTTTTGAAAGTGAGCGTCCTTTAGCGTTCATTCATGACTATGAAATCATCAATAGATTTAACGACATTTAGGTTGACTGTTAGTTTTAACTCACTTTTCATAGTTGCTGACGTATAGCATATAGCTAAGTTATGGCTGGTATGGCATCATATCCGAGGAAAAGTTCGTGTGCTCTGCCGTGGCAAGGCAGGGGCATAGTTTCCTTTGGGGGGGGGGGGCCCCCAAAATTTTTGACCAATTTTACCCCCCACCCAGAATTTTTGACATACCCTCCCCCAACTTTCGGCTACCCCCCCAGCGATTTTTGGACCCAAAAAGTTAGCTAAATTTGGCCGAAAAATGGTCATTTTTTGAAAAAATTTTCTAAATTTTCGCTAAATTACAGAAAATTTTGCACTTTTGGTCATTTTTCGAAATTTCTGAGGTCAGAATTCTGGGGGGTGGTTGGGGGGTACCATAGTTTCCCTGGAACGTTGGGTCTCGCCCAAATCTAAATCGTAAATCGATTGGCCGTAAATCTTGGCCGACCTCCGAAATGTGATGGGCATAGGTGTAACGGAGATTTGGGGTGAGGGCTCCCAACATTTTCTGGGGAGGCCCCTCTGGCGACCCCCCCCAACCCCCCCCCCGGGACCCCCCAACCCTCCCCCCAGGACCCCCCCCAACCCTCCCCCAAAAATTTTTTCGTTTTTTATGCCAAAAATCGCATTTTCAGCCGTTTCTAATGATAAAAAACATCTAACCATAAAGTAATTTTAACATTAGACAGTGGTTTTAAACTCAAAAACTTGATTGCCAACATGTTTCCAAGTCCAAAATAAGGACAATATTGAGTCATAAGATCCATAATACAGTTAAAAACGTGTATTTCTCATAATAATAAACAGTTTAAGCCAAAAATTTGGACATTTTTGAAAATTTTTTCAAAATTTACCCTAAAAATACCCAATTTTAGGCCATTTTTCGCGCCTTCGGCGCGACTACCCCCCCCCCAGTTGGGGGGGGGACGTCCCCCCCCAAAAAGTTTTGGGGGGGGGGTGGAAAAAGGCTTGGGGGGGGGGGGGGGGGGCGCCCCCCCCCCCCCCCACCCCCACCTTACACCTATGGTGATGGGGGGCATAGGTATACCACCTGTTTGGGTTGGGGGGGGGGGAGTAGAAGGTCCAAATTTGGCTCGGGGGACCCCATCCAAATCCGAAATTTGGGGGAGGGGGACCCCCCCTAAACTGTGCCCAAGTTTTTTGGCTAAAAATGCTCCTTTTTCGATGTACAGTATATACATTAAACATACTCAAAAGCTTCTGTCAATAGTTTTCGTATACGAAAATAGGGCTTGAAAATTGACAAATTTGTACTGAAATATGCCTAAATTAGCCCAGATTGTGGTTTATAATTGCGTATATTATCTTTTAATTGCTATAAATAATCATCTTTAGCTGTTTATAGGTGATTTATAGCCTATTTTTCTAATTTTTTTCAAAAATTTTCAGAATTGGCAAAAAATTTTTCAAAAATATGATGGGGGGGGACCCCCCAACCCCCCCCCAGGGTTCGGACCTCTGAAATTTCGAAAAATTGCCAAAAAATGCAAAATTTTCTGTAATTTAGACCCTTTTTCATCAAAATAAGGCTTGTTCTTAACGTTTTAGGCGTTTTTGCACTGTTTTAAAGCGATTTTAGGCCAAAATTTTAGAAAAAGTTTTCAAAAAAATGTCCATTTTCGACCAAATTTAGCTAACTTTTTGGGTCCAAAGATCGTTGGGGGGGGTTAGCCAAAAGTGGGGGGAGGGAAAGTCGAAAATTCTGGGGGGAGGGAAAGTTGAAAATTCTGGGAGGAGGGTAAAGTTGGTCGAAAATTTGGGGGGGGGATGCCCCCCCCCCCCCCCCCCCCCCCCCTGGGGAAACTATGTGGGGTACCGCCATCACATTTCTTGGGTCGACCACCAACCTTCCAAAATTTATATATATACCCCCCAGACCCAAAGTTCCAGGGAAACTATGGAAGGGGGGCAGGCATGGCTAGGTGTACCTGGGGTGGGGGGGGAGGAACCCCTCCCCTCCCCCCAAATGGACAAGTCCCGCCCCCACCCTCGAAATTTCAGAGGCAGACCCCACCCCCAAATGATCAAATCCCAGACCCCACCCACCCAAATTTGCTAGACCCCACCCACCCAAATTTGCCAGACCCCACCTTCAAAATTTTCAAAATTTTGCCTCAAAATTAGAAAGAATTTGAAATTCTTTGGAAAAATTAGAAATTTTCTGCTTTTTTCGAATTTTTTCAGAAATTTTGAAACTTTTTCGAATATTTTATTTTATTTCTGACAAAAAGTTTTTACACCCCCCCCCCCCAATTCGATTTTTCCGGACCCCACCCTACCTCAAACCGGCTGACCCCACCCACCTTCATTCCGGGTCCGGCTACCCCCACTCCAACTTTTTCTCAAGGTACACCTATGGGGGCAGGCATAGGTATATACCTGGGGGGACCCCTCCCCCAAATGGAAAAGTGCCGACCCCACCCTCGAAATTTTGGAGGCAGACCATAGGTGTGTTAGGGGAGGGGGCGGGGGGACCCCCCACCAAAATGACAAATTTTGGCGACCCCCCCAGGTTTTCATATTTTCGGTAACCCCCCCAGATTTTTGGCGAAAAAGTGGCCAAAAATGGCATTAAATCGAAAATTTGAGGTACCCCCCACCCTCCGTCGGAACCCCCCCAGATTTTTTGTCCAGCCACGCCTATGAGGCTGACCCCACCCACCAAAATTTTCCAGACCCCACCCTCAAAATTATGAAAATTTTGCCTCAAAATTGGTTAAAATTCAAAATTTTTTGGAAAAATTAGATTTTTTTGCAAAAAATCTAAGTTTTTCGACTACATGAGCAAAAATGAAGATATCATGGGGTAGCTCGGAGAGCACCCCATAATATGAGCTAAAACGGTCAAATGCAGCCTTTGAAAACGTTAATTAAGCAAAACTAATTAACGGTAAGGAGTTGAGAGCTAAAATTTGCATTTCTGAAATCTCCAGGCCAAGAGCTTTCGAATGATACCAAACTTGCCCGGAAAAAATGAACTTTGAAAAAATCGACTTTTCTGACCACTTTGTATGTGTGGTTTTTTCTGTGTGTTCGTCCTTTGCAGCTTTATTTTAATTTTGTGTCCAACGGATTTTTCACATGGCTTATGGTGGTAACCTTTACCTATTATTATCTTGTTAGCATAACCAGCAGACATGTTCACTATTGATTATTTTTGCCCAATTTGGCTCCTAGCGATTTTTACAGACTGTCAAACATGGGGTTGCGAAGCGTTTGGACTTAGAAATTTTTCGAGGCCCCAACATAGAAAATTGTCAAAAAGGTCGTCCAAAACAGCGTTTTTCGGCCATTTGGTGGTGCGCATATATAGTAAATCAGGGGTCGCTGAAAACGATGAGCATATCGCCGAAACCGACGGATGTGACCCTCGGGCTGCATGGCGCCCGTGGTTCCTCGCCCAGGGTCAAAGTGGGGAAAAGTAGCTAAAAACGACTATTTTTGGCCTTTCTGGAGCAGCCATATGTTTTAAATCGGGGTCGCTGAACACGATAGGTATGTTTGCTTGTCAGTGTGGTGCCGCTGTTGCGCTGCACTGCGATGCAGCATGCCGCAGCGACGCTGGAGGTGCAACACCGTACAGCACGCCCTGTAACTTGCAATAGACAAGTGTGTAACTGCCTGAAAGCTTGCCCTTATATAGTTAGTCGGGGTCGCTGAACACGATGAGAGTATCCTCGGTCGCTGTGCGGCGCTGCTATCGTGCTGCGCTGCGGCGCTGCCGGTGCAGCACCGTACAGCTTGCCCTGTAACTTGAAATGGACAAGTTGAAACTGCCTGAAAGCTTGCCCTTATATAGTAAATCGGGGTCGCTGAACACGATCCGAGAGTATCCTCGTCGCTGTGCGGTGCTGCTATCGTGCTGCGCTGCGGCGCTGCAGGAGCCGACCCGAACAGCACGCTCTGTAACTTGAAATAGACAAGTTGAAACTGCCTGAAAACTTGCCCTTATATAGTTAGTCGCGGTCGCTGAACACGATGAGCATATTGTCGACACTGTGCGGTGCTGCTATCGTGCTGCGCTGCGGCGCTGCAACCGCAGCACGCTCTGTAACTTGAAATAGACAAGTTGAAACTGCCTGAAAGCTTGCCCTTATATAGTAAATCGGGGTCGCTGAACACTATGTGAGTATACTCGACGCTGTGCGGCGCTGCTATCGTGCTGCGCTGCAGGTGCAGCACCGTACCGCACGCCCTGTAACTTGAAATGGACAAGTTGAAACTGCCTGAAAGCTTGCCCTTATATAGTAAATCGGGGTCGCTGAACACGATGAGCATATTGTCGACGCTGTGCGGTGCTGCTATCGTGCTGCGCTGCAGCCGCAGCACGCTCTGTAACTTGAAATAGACAATTTGAAACTGCCTGAAAGCTTGCCCTTATATAGTAAGTCGGGGTCGCTGAACACGATGAGCATATTGTCGACGCTGTGCGGTGCTGCTATCGTGCTGCGCTGCGGCGCTGCAGCCGCAGCACGCTCTGTAACTTGAAATAGACAAGTTGAAACTGCCTGAAAGCTTGCCCTTATATAGTAAATCGACTACGCTCGTTTCAATGGGCATATTGCCGAAACCGATGGAAGTGACCACTGGTCACTACGGCCTAGGGGACCTATTGACCACTGGTCAAACGGCCTAAAACAGCGTTTTTTGGCGTTTTGGTCGGGGGCATTTATAATAAATCGACTACGCTCGTTTCAATGGGCATATTGCCGAAACCGACGGATGTGACCCTCGGGCTGCATGGCGCCCGTGGTTCCCCGGCTAGGGTCAACGTTGGGAAAAGTCCCCAAAAACAGCGGTGGGAGGGTCCTGTGTGGGTCAAAATGAGAGCGAATATGCTGCCACGTACTCAACAACAATACCAAAAATGGAAGAAGACAAGTAGGAAAAATGCTCCTTGCAGTCGCATGTAAAATGCAATATGAGCTGAGGCAGCGTTGTCACGTAAAAGACAAGATTTAAAATGCTTAATATGAGCCAGCATTTAAATGTGTAAAAGACAAGATTTAAATGCTTAATATGAGCAGCTCGCTTTCTCGGGCTCATATTGACGCCTTCAAGCTTGTAAGTAAACCTCAAGGTACTCAGTGAGGGTCAAGAAATGTCGACTAAACTGTATATATATACATCTCTCCTGACCTAAACGCCTCTATTAGCCGCTATAAAGACAACAGCAGGAACTGTCAGATCCTTATTCAGCACACTACACAGCAATAATGATAATGATCGTAATGACGTTATAGCTCTAGCCCCGCATATTATAGCGCGTGTTATATTACGTCATATATATATATATATATATATATATATATATATATATATATATATATATATATATATATATATATATATAGTTTAGCTTACATACTAGTGCGATTTCAGCTGGCAGCTTGTTATAACTGACTTCTGAAAGAGATGAGCTGGACTGTAAGTACAGAAATAAGCTGACATGTAATACGTTTTCGAAATAAAAGCGTTTGTTTTAATTAAATTACTTAGAGTTATCTTGTGGTTAGGCAACTTGACAAATAAATAGGAATTTGTCGCATGTCACATTGGCGACAATAACGGGCCTTGAAGGAGTTATTTAAGTGGCTGTAAATGTGGCGTCAATATGAGCCCGAGAAAGCGAGCTGCTCATATTAAGCATTTAAATCTTGTCTTTTACACATTTAAATGCTGGCTCATATTAAGCATTTTAAATCTTGTCTTTTACGTATTTAAATGCTGCCCTTAGCTCATATTGCATTTTACATGCGACTGCAAGGAGCATTTTTCCTACTTGTATATATATATTGTTGATTTTTAGTTGGAAATTATAACGTTTACAGCGAATCCGCGAATTTTTTTTAAATGTTTGACAGAAAAACTTTTTACCCCCTTATTTAGTAGTAGCAGTAGCAGTAGTGGTAGCAGTAGTAGTAGTAGCAGCAGCAGTAGTAGGTGGAGTAGAAGTAGTCGAAGTAGTAGTAAGAGTTGTTGTACGAGTAAGAGTAGTAGTAGTAGTACACAGAAGAGTAGTAGTGCTGGTGGTGGTAGTAGTAGACGTAGTAGAAGTAGTAGTAGTAGTAGTAGAGGTAGTGGTGGTAGTGGTGATGGTAGTGGTAGAACTGGTAGTAGAAGTAGCAGGAGTAGTAGTGGTAGTGGAAGTAGTAGTAGTAACTCTTGATGATCCTGTCAACGTTGCATTACCTGAAATACCAAATTATGTATTCCCTGTTTACACTATTTACATCCACACAACAAAGTATCACTCACGCTGAAAAGACAATTACGTTTGCATTCCACCAAGATTAGTTATTAAAAAGTGAGTGGAGTAGGTTTACTAATTAAAAACCAATAAGAATTTATCTAACATATTGGCAATCTTCTTTGCTGGCAAAACGTTTCGCAAGAACCCGATGGACGTTCCAGCACCATCTTCCATGACTCAGAGATCGGTTGATATATCACTTGAGTTTGTAGCACATCCAAAGCATTAGGATAGTTGTCAGCCCAATTTTCATATCTGAAAACTGTAGTCCCACATTAGTCTCGGTTTCATATTGTCGTGGCAATTGTTGAGTATTGCCAGCTAGCTTATCAAACATTGAGTGTCAATTGAAACGGAATGGGTTAGTTCTAGCTGCTGTATAATTTTATTTAAATATCAAAATACTTACGGCAGTGAGCAATTTTGTGCATCATGGCTAACATAAAATATGTCTGGATAAGCACTATCTCGATAAATTCCAGTCCAAAATGAAACAGACCTGAAACATTTTAGTTGTCCAAATGAGAGTGGGTCTGAAATGGTTCAACTCGCGTCATATTAGACTGGCACAAAGGAGCACTTAGAAACCGCACGAGCTTTACACAGATATAGATGAAAAAATTAAAAGTTTGACTGCAATATTATAGCATAAACTTAGGGACTGTTGATGTAGACCCTCCTAGATGTCGGAGGGGGTGCGCATAAGCATGTAAATTTGACATGAGGTAAGCGATTGGCCAATCACATGCGTGTTAGTCCAAACGCATACAAACACATGGTTAGCAACGCTAAGCGGTAACACCACCGTGATTTCGGCCTTAATGCGTCGAGAATCTCGCAGGTTTAATGCATTAGGAAGTGCTGAGTGTCGCACTCTTCCTATTATAGACTCTTGATATGATGTATTGTGAAATTTGAATCATTTAGTGAAAATTTCACCTCATCCTTCACCCTGATGTAATGTAAAGTAAGTTAAGATTAATATATTATGATATGTTTTAGTTTTGCTAACTTTTGTTTTGTTCGAAGTTTATAGTTTCCAACAATAAGTTAAACTGTTTTTGTTACAGTTAAGTTACAGCATTTTGTTGATTTGTTAGCCAGTTTCATTTGCTCCTTTAACAATGTTCATTTACTATAATTTACGCTATTTATGCAACAAGGTCAACTCCAAAGTTATCTTGAAAATGGGGACAATACACTCGATTATTCAGCATCCGATAAATTCGATACACCCGATTTCTTTAAGCACCTTCCTGAGATGCCTAAGGTTATGCTTAAAAAGAATTACATTCTTGTTGAAAATAAGTAAGCTAGTATTTCTACAACCTTCCTTCTACTAAAACGTTCAGTTTTTCAAAGGTGTTTCACGGCACCCTCTGATTGAAAAATGAAGCAGCGGGATATACATGCGAAACATTGTGAGGTGACCACGACTGTCTTCCAGTCCAAAACTGGGTACACCCATACGGGGTCTGATTCTGGGGGTCTAGCTTTCAGGAAATATCCCTGAAAGGTGTATATCCATAGGGTAACGTGGGGGAGATGGGGGTACAGACCCCCTCCCAGATCGACAAAAAACGGGTAGACCCCCCTCAGCGAAATGCAAAAAAGGGCAGACCCTCTCGTCCAGAAAGGAAAAAAGGATAGGCCCCTCAGCGATTATTACTAAAAATTGCTGATTTCTTAGCAAATTTTAGCGATTGAAAATCGCTGCAAATTGTTATTTTCACTAATTTTTGGTCAAAAACGTTAAAAATTAGCAATTTTTACTAGACCCTTTTAAAATTTTGGGATGTTTCAGGGGTAGACCTCCAGAATCGGACCCCGTTAATGTATGGGTGTATCCCTGAAATTTCCAATAGTGTAAAGGAGGGTCTACCCCAGAATTTGCAAAAATTGCTAATCTTACGTTTTTGGCCAAACATTAGTTAAAAATAAACGCTATTTTTAAGAAATGTTTTGGAAAAATAGCTCAAATGTGTTTAAACATGTGCAAGTTTTTAAAAACCAGTGTGGGGTCTACTTTTCCCCTCTGGACGAGAGGGTCTACCCTTCTTTCCTTCTCGCTAAGGGGTCACCCCTTGTTGTCGGTCAGGGATTATGGGAGTCGGTCAGGGAATATATCTGAACATCCTCCCCTTCCCCCCACGCTATCCTATCGGGCCATCTAATTCAAAAATAGGTGCATTCTTGTATAGATTGATAACTCTAGACTTTTACAGTACCTAATGTTGTCATGTACTTTCTTAAGTGTATACGTTATTCGCCCGAAATGCCATTTGCGCAGATGTATCATTTGTACTAAATTTTGCTTAGTGTGCCGCTATTATATTATGTGCATACTTTAAAGTTTAAATGTGGTAGCATAAAAAGTTTGGTTACGGTTGGAACACTTCCAAGAATGCAGTTTCTTCCGCACTGTCATGAAAGTAAGGTAGAACTCCACCCCATTGACTGCAATATGCAACAGCATCAGTCCAGTTAGAAATCTTTCTATTGTTCGCAGCCAAGTAGCAGTGCTGACCTCCTGCTATGTTGGCATAATTTCCACTACAGGGTCCCACTAAAACAATAAAATTCTGTAAAGCCGTGGTTACACTTGACAATCTTGTGACAACGTGTATGTTGCTACAAAGCGTTGTCACAACTTTCGTTGCTACAGAATTGTGACAAAGTTGTTCATGTAACCAAACGAAACGCTATGACAGCTGTTAACTTACTGCTGACTTCAATGTGGCAGCACCTTAGTAATAGCGTTGGCTCAACAGCAATTATGCGTTGTCACGATCTGTTAACACATGTAACCACTAGTACCCACATGTAACCACCCAGAGTTGGAAGTTGGTCGTAATTTCGTGACCCGCGGGTACCCGCGACCCGTGGACCCCTGACCCGCGACCCACGACCCGCGACCCACTGAAATTTCGTCGACCCACTTGACCCACTTCTTAAATTTGGAAATTTGTGCATATTTAAGTACTCTGTAGCATGCATCGGGCAAAATTAACAATTTAAAAATGTGCGTAGTGAAGTATTAAAGCTTTCAAACAAAACTTTGGCGTTCACAGCTAACTACAGCATGTTTCATCTTGGTTTTCGTTAGTTCTGAGGATGCTATGCTATCGCGAAAGTGTTGGGATCACGACCCGCGGGTACCCGCGACCCACTTCCAACTCTGTATTACAGTACCTCCATCACAACTGTGGGTGACAACAACAGCTACAACCACGTCTGTACAATTAAATTGCACTTATATTTTCGAGGGGGCTTGTATGATAACCATAAATTAGCGAACATAATTATATAAGTTTTCAATTGGTAATGAATGTGCAGTAAAAACATGGGGTATGTCTCGATCACCTTCCATCCCTCAAATTCTTAAAGCGTAAATTTGGTATGGGTATGTTTTCGACCACGCTGAGAACTCTTGCTTCTTCGAATAGAGTCTCTGATTGTACCAATGTCCTAGCAAATTTACGTAGTTTTGCAAAATCTACAGGGCTATTGTAACGGATTAAGGTGACGCATGGTCAACCTTTCCGTTGCTGGCGGTTGTAGCTAGGCTAGCTACCCGTCAGGCTTAGTATAACATCATCACTGGTGGGCTGGATCTATTTTGCAAGTCACGTAGCTCCCCCAACGTGTACGTTTGGGATTGGTGGGTTCCCCACTTGCTATATTCGGAGCGACGTGATTGGGGGAAAACTTTCACTAGGGAGAGCTCGTGGGAGGGTCCAACCCAACACTCGCTCCCCTATCACTTCTAGTGTTTTTTGTCTTTACGTGCGCTTGCTGTTTATCATCTCTCTCTCCCCCTTTTTGCTGTGTAATTCCGTTTGTATATTTGGCCCTGTGTAGCTCTCCCGGGAGCTACTGGTACGTTGGTGAGTCCCCCATTTGTGTAAGTCTATTGTTTGTTTGTGTGTTTGCTTGAGGGTTTTGCCCATATAACTTTGTGCCACGGTCTCCGCATCCGCTACGTCTGGGTGTGGTAACGGCGCTACTAGGCAAGGAAACTTACTATCCCCGCTACACTATTGATTACAGACGTATGTATTGATTGTATTGTATTATTGTATTACATATGTACTACAGCTCGTAAGTGAAACATCAATTATTAGAATATATTAGGTGTTTACCTACTTTCACACCTGCACAGCTGTATTTGGCTGTAAAACGATCCTGTACAGAGATAAGTTCCAGCGTCTTCTGTACAGTCAGAAACGCTGCAAGTTTCTCCACTAATAATACCAATAAAATCATCCGCCGGGCGAACTTGTGGAGTAGACGAACAGGTGTATCCAGAAATTAAAGCCTCTTGGGAAAGAACTTCAACCAATATATTGGAATTATTACAGGGACCAGGAACGCATGCCAGCTGATAAAAGTCGCAGAAGGAATTACAGTCTTGCTGACTTGCCGGTAATCCGTAATAGTAACCATCACCATACAGCGCAAACGCTTCACCATGCGGAAGTAGGCCTGCAATACTAAACCAAACAATATTGTCTGGTTTAAGCGCGTTAAGAAATATGTCATCTAATCGACAGAAATAAATGCAAAAATTTAGTATACAACAAGAATTCAGAAAGGTCATGCATTAGTTTGTTCTTTCTGTCATTTTTGGGCTGCTAAATTAATGTCAGTAATGTCAGGTCCAGTATAGTCAAAGAAGTAGCGTGATTAGGTGTAACAATGTTTTTCTATAACATTACCAATAAAAGCTTCGAAAGTCAGCTGGCCGGATTTGGCGGTTTCTGCCTGCATTTCAGATAAGCTGCTGATGCAGTGTTCAATCAAAGATAAGGTTTCAGTCAATTATTACGAGGTGTGTATCTAAATTCGTTTTTACTTAAATTTTTCTCAGAAAACCGATTTTGTGTGTATGGGACTCCTTTTTCTTCCTTGGTGAAAGTTGGAGCGTATCCAAATGGAAAGCCTCAATATCCTTGTCCCAGCCACCAGCCCACGTCCAAGTGCGAAACTGAAGCTGTTAGTGTGTATTGCTAAATAAACTATGTTCGATTTAGATGCAGGTTCACAATTCGGTAGTGTATGCCTGAAGTCTTTCCCGTTTAGCATATCGATTAAAAATAGCTTAAACAGAGAACTTAGAACACAATACCTTTAATCTAAGCTCTACAAATCAAAATTGTACATTTCCAGTTGATTCACAAGAAATAATCAAGAAAACGTTTCGAACAAGAACCGTATCTACTTCATACAAATTACAAAACTAAACAGGCAACACAAAATAGGAAATTATCCTAAACCAACCTACTCCACTGAACAGATACCCAACACTAACTAAGTTCTTGCACCGCAAGTGACTCCATCTTGAAAAACTAATTAATCGGCTCACCTAGAAATTGCTTTATTGATTTATCAGAATTTTTAAGAAAAATACAGGAAACTTGAGAAAAATTTCACAAATTTAACCCCCTCTTTACGCCGGTACACATATTAGTAGGATAACACTTGAAATAGCAAACGTATCTTACTTACAAGAACGGTAAAACGCGACTGATATATTTGAAAAAAACCGTGAAACTACACTAGAGAAACTCCGTATAGCCTGACACAGGTTAGGAGCCACAATACACACGGGTCCGGTCATCAGGCTGGATAAAGCAAAAATACGACAACAGGCAAATACAAGACAATACAGACGACAAACAATACAAAATTGTACAGACGCAGCCGCAGCGCTGTTAAACGACATGAAAATACAACAGAACCAATGGCGAACAACTGTTCCCGAATCTTCGGCGAAACTGTGCAAAGATAATTTGATGAAGAATATGAAACAACCGGATATATATATATATATATTTATATATTTATATATATATATATATATTTATATATATAATATCTTGTCACTTTGGAGTTGGAAACGGAACTAATAATAGTGTACTGCTGATGTCATTGATGTCTAATTGTTCGATTCTACCAATTGAATGCTTATTATAGTTTACCAGTTTAATACGATATCACAGTTACGACACAATTCGACACGATTTGACAACTTTCGGCCTTAATTAATACATAATCAATTAATTAACAATAACTTAATGTCGGTTTCTTCTGTCTGTTAACGTACTTTTACTGTATTTACGCCTGTTCGAGTCCAATTAAGAGCACAAGTCGCTGTTACTTCACATTTCTTCCTTCCTCATTTCTTCATATATATGAGTCGATTTCTGAGACATTCGCCCGTGCTACCTGTACTTCCTGACAACCTTCAAAACTCGAATTGGCTCAAGCTATCAGCAATTGTAGCAAACCGGAGTAAAAGGAAAACCTCCTAATATTAGAGCTCAACTCCGCATATTCAGTGAGTTACAGCAAAATCAGTGATTTTCGACTCTGCCACTGACGTCGCCGTGTGACTTCACCAATTAAAATTGTGTGCAGGCCGACAGAGTAAAGTCAGACAGGTCAAACCTTAATAATACAGGCGCCATATATGAGCCGCCTATCGCTGTAATTTTGAGCTTTCTAGTATTTATATTCGGCAGTTTGCAGCAATCAGAACTTGGCTTAACCCTCCATTATCACTAAGCGCATTTCCACATTTTTGGACCTAGCATTTTATTTTTTCGATTTTTCAACACCCAAAACGCGACCGAAAAATCGAAAAATAAAATATCTCAGATTTGGCTGAAATTGATCTAAAACACTGTCTATGGTACCTAGTTTATGTGCTGAAAATATTAGCTCACTATCTTTTCACATTAGTCGGCTATGGCGGCCCAAACTTGACTTAATCGATGTTTTGGCCCAAAATCGGCGATTTTTCGAACTTCGAAGAGCCATATCTCAAAAGTGGGTCTGGTATTTTGCTCATTTTTTCCAAGGACAATGGTAGTGTATAGATAAATAACATTTATAAAAATTGCGTGGTACTAAGGCATAATAAGTTTGCCAGGTCAAAAAATGTGCAAATGCGATTACTGATAATTGAGGCTTAAGCGAAGTTCTGATTGCTGCAAACGGCCGAATATGAATGCTAAAAAGCTCAAATTTGCAGCGACAGGTGGCTCGTATATGGCGCCTGTATTATTACAGTTTGACCTGTCTGACTTTACTCTGTCGGCCTGCACACAATTTTAATTGGCAAAGTCATACGGCGACGTCAGTGACAGAGTCGAAAATCACTAATTTTTGCTGTAACTCACTGAATATGCGGAGTTGAATTCTAATATTCGGAGGTCTTCCTTTTACTCCGGGCTGCTACTAGTGCTCAAAGTTTGAGCCAATTCGGTTTTGAAGCTTGTCCATGGCTTGGTTGCCCCTACCTGAAATCGGCTCGAAACCAGAAACCAGAAATATATATATTCATCTGTATTCACCTGTCCCCGCGAGTGCGAGGGACCGTTGCTATGGCTAGTTTTTCACCACCAGCGGTCGCGACCTACTGCATGAGCTTAGCAATTCGATTAACGAGTAGTGCTTCCAAAGTTTCCATGGTATTTCTCTGAAGGCCGGCTCCTTCTCTCTGGCAACAGTTCGAGCCCATGTCTCAAATGCTCTTCCTCTTGGCCGTTTCTATCCGGCTGGGATATAAGGTACTGCTTTGCCAGGCGAAGGGGACCCATCCGTAGAACGTGACCTAGCTATCAAAGTCGGCGTCCTCTGACAAGTTCGTCTACAGATCAAGCGCGGTGGCAAGAAAGGTAGATAACGCAGGTTCTGATTCGGTTCCTCTTGCTTACGCTTAGCAGACGCCGTAAGCACATGTTTTCAAAGGTTCTTAGGGAAGCAACATCCACATGCCTGGTAATCCATGCCTCACACCCATGCAGCAGAGTGGGTACAATCGCTATATATATATATATATATATATATATATATATATAAACTAACAATGCCAGAACATAACGTAGCTTAATGGAAAGCCTATTTCTAAAAGCTTAATGCACATATTTATAAAGCACAACATATAAAACACCGACGAAGCATGGGCAAAGAATAACAGCGCAAACAAAACGGCAAGAATTTTGAAGGAAATGTATTCCCTCTATTTTAGAACAGAAAATTTATTTAATTTAATTTAATAGGGCTTTTAATGGATGGAATTGGCATGGCAGGGTCACAATTAGGTAGTGTATGCCTGAAGTCTCTTCCCTAGGGCCTATCGATTAGTGTTGTTCACCGGCCCAATTTTTCGTGGGCGGCCGGCCCAGTTCGCGACGCCGGCCGGCCGGCCGGTCGGTGCCGCTTTTCACCGGCTATCCAAAATATTGACAGGTTTTAAGCCAGATTGTAGCACGTTTATGGCAATACTCCGCAGAAACTGTCACCGGCCGGCTGGCCGGCCTGTACTTGGTAGGCCGGCCTGTTCTCGGTCGGCAGCCACCGGCAGGGCGGCCGGCCCACTCTGGTCTAGACAAGCCCGGTGCATAACACTACTATCGACTAAAAATAGATTAAATAGAGAACTTAGAACACTTTAACTTTAATCTAAGCTTCAAAAATCAAAATCTTACATTTCCAGTTGATTCACAAGAAATAATCAAGAAAACGTTTCGAACAAGAATCGTATCTACTTCATACAAATTACAAAACTAAACAGGCAACACAAAATAGGAAATTCTCCTAAACCAACCTACTCCACTGAACAGATACCAAACACTAACTAAGTTCTTGCACCGCAAGTGACTCCATCTTGAAAAACTAATGAATTGGCTCACCTAGAAATTGCTTTATTGATTTATCAGAATTTTTAAGAAAAATACGGGAAACTTGAGGAAAATTTCACAAATTACCCCCTCTTTACGCCGGTACACATATTAGTAGGAATTGTACAAGTACAAGGAATGTAAAGTAAACATATTGTAACGCTTCGTACAAAATACAAAACTAACAGGCAACACAAAAGAGGGAAATTCTCCCAACCCAATCTACTCCACTGAATAGATACCCAACGCTAACCAACGTTTTCCTCCGCAGGTGTCTCCATCTTTAAAAACTAATTCATTTGCTAATCTAGAAATTGCTTTATTGTTTGATCGGAGTTTTCTCGAGAAATACGGGAAACTCGAGGAATACTTCACACAGGGGCCGATGTTATCAACGACCAAACCCGGGTTAAGTCGCTAACCAGGGTTAACTTCATGTGCTATTAGTTCGCTAAAGTGAAGTTAATTAGTTAGTTCGAGTTTGTGCGATAAGATAATATAACCCGGGCTTGGGCGTTGATAACATTGACACCAGACCACAAGCCCGTGGAAACCCGGAATAGGGCAATAGAAGGTGTCCGCCCGCTCGGTAGCGTAATTTAAGGCAGGATGTATGCGACAACTTCATGGTGGTCAGTTTCTGTTCCTAGTATAAAGGAGCACCCCAACTCCTACCCAAAAGACATATGATTCTATGATACTATTAAAACATGGGCTAGTCTTCACACTGCCGGTGAAAAATACTTGCATTCACACTTCGTACGAATTATCCTGTAAAAATCATTGATGTATAAGTTACAATATTACCTGAAACCAGGCAAATAGTGACAACAAGGAATACCATACAGCTTCAGTTACTTGTTGCGTGCATGTAAGATTGCATATGCAGTTATGGAATAAGTATTGCAGGGCAAAATCCCTAAATTACAAAACATATTGCTGTATTGGAAAAGATTTGAATTCATTCCCACTTAATCAACTCTTTTAGAAGCCAGTTAATCAAATATTTTTCATGTCAACCCGATCTGGTCAACACTCTTTCACGAGTTAAACAGTTGATTAGAGGGGATTCACGTACCAAGATCTAACATAAAATTTAAATTTCAAAATAAAGATTAAATTTCTCACTGTCTTTTGTTAAATTTACACGATATTAATTAGCTATATACATACTTAATTAGAACTTTCGCATCATGCTCAATCTTATGTACGGTAAAAAATCAAATACTAGTTCTGCTTAAAATAAAATCAAATGAAAGCAACTGGGGATGACTTTTAAAAGTTTGCTAAGTGGGGGTAAGCAGAAAGCGAGTTCTGTGGCTGGGGATTTGATCAAGTTAGGATATGCCGTTTCTCTTTTAATCAATGTTCACAGCCAATTCGGCAACTCTAACCTTGAAACTTAACCCTAAATATTCATTGTTTTAATGACTGTAGTCCTAGTTTTTATTGCAAATGCACACAAACATATTGGTTTCATTAGAGGTAGGTAACATGTTGTCGAAAAGTCATGAGACCGGCGCTGAATACTTCTCGGTAAACCTGCACAAATGTGTTTCTGGACACACGCCATTCTTATTTCGAGACAATGGAATAAGGCGTTCTTGCTAGAGTTCATGAAAAATTAATAGGTGTGCTGTTTTACTCAATGTAGTACCTAAGCTGGTTTCCAGCTTAGTTGCATTACTTCTGCTACCTGAAGAAACTACATATACCGGTTTGCTAAGGAAAAGGGGGACGTCACCAATATCACAAGAAATAACTCAAAATCCGAAGGAAAATATAATAGGTACTGGATATGCTCATTTATGTGTACATGTAAAGTTTTGGCCTCAGAAACTAGATGGGCTGCCAAAGATATTTGCTGGGGTGCTGTGCGAGAGAGAATGTACACGCAACCTGCACTGTAAATATTTCCAGGTCGACCTTTGACGAGCCTCGCCAACAAGAATAGACCAGAGAATATGAAAAACTAAACTCACTCCCAACTAAGTTACCAAAATCCTAGGCCCTATATACCCCTGCTTACCCAACTAAACACAACTAAAGCCTAGATACAATACACTGGGCCAAATTGCCGCATTATAAATTTACTTTAGAAGAGAGGGGGGATACAAAATGATATGAAATTTCTACAATACTTACAAGAGGCAAGGTCTAGATAGCAATATGGCGAATCCGTACACAGAAAATGTAGAAATCCAAATGCAGAAAGATGTATAGTTTAGGCCCGTATAATAATTTCGGTAACTTCCGACTGACCTATCACAAGATCAGAGGTATTGCGTCTGTCAAATCCTAGTGAGAACACTATGTGGCTCTACTGTCCGTGATTCGAGCCCCCGCGAGAATTACTCGACACTTTTCCAGGACACTTTTACACCACCGCACCTTGCCTACTCATGTCCGGAGAGAGTGGTGAAGTTTCCTGGACACTTTTCCACCACCGCACCTTGCCGGCTCATGTCCTTAGAGAGTCGCGCAACGTCCTGGACACTTTTACACCACCGCAACTTGCCGGCTCATGTCCGGCGAAAGTCGAAAAGTTTCCTGGACACTTTTCCACCACCGCACCTTGCCGGCTTGTGTCCGGCGAAAGTCAGAAAGTTTCCTGGACACTTTTACACCACCGCACCTTACCGGCTCGTGTCCATTCTCTGCGACACATGTCCGCAGTCAATGGCACACGTCCATACTGAGTAACTCACGTCCATGCTGCGCGGCACATGTCCATGTTGTAAGAGAAATACGTTGCGAACGGATGAAGTCCGCGGAAGTACATGAGCGGAACTTCCATTCCGATTTCAGTGTGCCATCAAGAAATTACACATAATGGGGATCGCTTTACACCTCTCACTTTTCACTCCGCGTATGCACTTGTTTTGGCAATTTCATTCAGGTATATATCTATATCATTTCATCGGGTGTTCCGATTTCAGTGAGCCATCAAGAAATTACACCTATTGGGATTTGTTTTCCGCCAGCCTATCACTTTTCACTCCGCGTATGCACTTGTTTTGGCAATTTCTTTCAGGTATATATCATGCTTTTCATGAATAACCCGAAATTTAAGACACAAGACAAAACATGATAAAGTATAGGTATAGGTATAAAGTATAGCCAAAATAGGTCTAAACTTTTTTCTTATCCTTATCTACGCACTACTGCACATGAAACCCTACACCCTACACATGACACCTACAGGACACCCTACACATGAACCCTACACCTACACCCTACACATGAAACCTGAAACCCTTACACCTCTCACTTTTCACTCCGCGTATGCACTTGTTTTGGCAATTTCATTCAGGTATATATCTATATCATTTCATCGGGTGTTCCGATTTCAGTGAGCCATCAAGAAATTACACCTATTGGGATTTGTTTTCCGCCAGCCTATCACTTTTCACTCCGCGTATGCACTTGTTTTGGCAATTTCTTTCAGGTATATATATCATGCTTTTCATGAATAACCCGAAATTTAAGACACAAGACAAAACATGATAAAGTCGCCAAAATAGGTCTAAACTTTTTTCTTATCCTTATCTACGCACTACTGCACATGAAACCCTAATAACTTGGACATAGAAATGCCAGTTTATTCACTTATCCACTATTTTAATAAACAAAAGACATCTGTATAGCAGCAAAGCACATTTCAAACACGGACAGCATGTCAGCGAGTCTGTGAGCGATAGACATACTGAGACTTGATTCGGTCTGAACACTCGTCTTTAAACATCTTCAAAATCGTTGGATCGGTGAGGAGTGCCTTAAATATGTAAACAACAGGATTTACAGGCTAAAACAAATAAATTCCATTTATAGGAGACGATAAGAAGTAAAAATACGTGAAAGACGGTGCTAGCGCTATGTGGTAACCGAATAGACCAGTAGTTAGGACAACCACGCGACTACCTGCTTCTCGGCATATGGACAGGCAGCGAACAATCTAAGACGCAAGGCGTACAGTTCTTTGGAGAATGCGGCGGAGCTTTTCCCAACGAGAACGGTATACGCAGCCAAGAAAAGCTGGTCACTGCCATTCAAATCACCACGACTAAATGGAGACGTAAAACCTGCTGGCAAATGATTGACAAATTCTGCCGGAACATCAGTGTCCATGCTAAAAAGAAGCTGACAGAGTTGACCTCAGTAAAACACCGTACAAACTAGAGACTGTACAAGTAGACAGACCCCTGCTGTCAAGTCTAGAAGCTTAAGCTTAAAGTACAAGTTCCTCATACTTCAGCAGGACCTGTACCAAGTTCAGCCGAAACGCATGTGTGGTAAACGCATGTGTGCTTTCAGTAAACGAGCTTATTTACAGTTTCAGTTTCAGTTGTAACCAGTAGATCCACTTTCGTTTCAGTCAGGCGTCCTCCCATGGCTGTTTTGTTACGCCCTCCCATAGCTGTTTCGTTTGTTACAAGTAGTTTCAAGAAGTGCGATTTCTAGCATTCAGAAATAAAGCTTGCGAATGCTTAATTTCTTCGCGAACCTGCGAACAATTTCAAATCTAAGACATCGCGCAACTGTGAAGGCATCTCCAGTAGTTTATATACCCTGCTATGACCTTTCAGACAGATTGACAAATGTTGTCAATCAGAAACCTCAATTGCACTAGCTTAGTAGTGGACTTTGTTTCAGTTTTAGTAGTAGCCCTGTAAGTTGTCTATGCCAAGCAACTACTGCCGTCAAGAATACTGGCCTACTGCCGTCAAGAATAATGGCCTAGGTATAAACAAGTCATATTATTGGTCATTATTGGTGGTTATTATAAGTCATCATAGGCTTTATATTAACTCAGAGAGCTGGAAACCGTTGTTTTTAGAGCGAACTGAAACTGAAACTGAAACTCCGACTGAAACTGAAATTATTTTACGTTGCCGACTGAAACTTAAACTGAAACTGAAACTATTTTGGTCCGCCGACTGAAACTGAAATTATTTCGAACCTCCGACTAAAACTGAAACTGAAACTAAAATCGGCTACTGAAACAACACTACCACGTACCCAATACGGGTTTTTGACTGAAATTGAAAAATTAAATTAAAACTTTAGTGTCAGTTATGGTTTCATTTCAAGTGTAACTACGGCTTAACCACGTACACAATACGGGTTTGTGTACACAATACGGGTTTGTGACTAAATGAAAACTGTAGTGTCAGTTAATTGAACAGCCTGAACATCAATACCAACCACTAACCCAATACGGAAACTAAAGTAGGGGAAGGAGTAACAACAGTTCCAGCAACCAATTCCCCATTCTAAATTAGCCTATTTGTACCTGTTTGTACCCAACCAGAAGATGAAGCTCAAATAGATCCTAAGTTGGCATAGAGCAGTTATCAAATTTGCTTCCTGCTGAAATGAGGCAGTTCAAAACCATCATTAGTGGGAAACAGAAGGCTTTCCAGTTTTGTTTATAACTGATATTGGATCGTTACAGAACCCACAGAAACACTTTATTCGAAATGGGATGGGGCCACGTACGTAAATTTAGAATTACAAACTCAGTTCCAATTTAGAAAGAAAATAGGCCGCCACAAACAGGAAACACACATTAGACGAAACAAGATAACAGAGTACTCGCACATTAAACGGAATGCAGAATAACGTGATCTGCCCTAAAACACTACATAACAAAACACTAACAGATATAAAATTGGGCAAAACATAACCGAAGTAAAAATATATATATATAGACTATTATAAAGTATAAATAGAAGTAAGAACAAGGATAGGACAAACAGAAGCCATGCGAAACCACGTTTTGTAGGTGAATTTAATTCACGCGCGTTCTAGGAAACAGAATTTTACCCGAAACACTATTTTAAAACCAAATGGGACATAACAAGTACGAAGACTATAAGAACACCATACATGAGCAAAATGCTATTTACAAGGACAATGAACTGTGACATATTAACTGTCTTGACCACAGACAAACATGACAAAAGTATAAAAAGAAATACTACTCCCCAACCACCACCAAAACTAGATAACACGATAAAACTAGAACAAACCGCCACCAAGACCCAACTACTTGACGCAAAACCAAAATTTGTGAACACTAAGCCTATCTAAAATAAGGACTTTCGAAACGTAAGAGTCAGCCTCGAATGGAAGAACATCTAACTATTATTGTCTAACACTGAAATTACAAAACAGACAATAAGACGATAACTGAACTGAAAACTAAAACTATTTACAGAATGACAGCAAACAGACCTTAATATTCACACTAAGACAGAAAAGATTATGCACTATATATATACACGAGAGTAAAAACACCATCAAAAATTCAAAAATTCAATAATTCTGATCATAACATATAGACCGTTAATCCGTTATTAGCTTAGACTTTAGAGAGAAAACTAATTCCAAGGCTAAATTCCAGCTTACACAGAAATTCCAAACTAGACAATAGACAAAATCTTGAACTGAAAAAACAACTTACAAGAGTTTACACACTAACGAATTTATGCAACTTATACAAAACGCATCCTAAAATGTATTACATTTAAAAGAATTAATGTAATTAATCTTTGCAAAACACTTGGAAATCGAACCACCAGTTAAAAAACATCCAGCCTTCGCACAAAGGCAGCACAGAAACAACAGAAATAAATGAAAACGAAAATGAACAATGAAAATCAACAATGAAAACCGAACAACAAAAAATGGATAAAAGTCACGAGACGCAATATTGGAAAACAGGCAACAAAATCAACAATGAAAACCGAACAACAAAAAATGGATAAAAGTCACGAGACGCTATATTGGAAAACAGGCAACACCAGTTCAAAATCAAGAAGCATGAAATAGATTTACCTCCAAAGCAACTGACATTTCAGCAAAATATGGTACCCAGAAACAAATCATGACAAACAGAAATTCCAGCAAAATCAGGTACCCAGAAGCAAATTTTACCATTTTACACCATTTCTGTAGATATTATAGCAGAATTAACTAATGAAGAGAAAAACCAGCACTTGGCAACTTTATGAATTCGTGAAAAGAAAAGAAAAATCCAGAGAATTCAAAAGCTTTTTGGTCAATAATCAATTAACAACTTAAGAATTCATGAACACAACAATGAATTACAATAAAACACTTATGCAATTACAATGGAAATCCATCCAACTTTCACA
>JASAND010026697.1:0-16448 GCA_030248195.1 Trissonchulus latispiculum
ACAATTTCATTTTTGACCGAAAATCGCCTAAGTCCCCACCCCACCCCACCACAGCACTCTATAGCCACTTTGAGCATGCAGTTCTATGACAAAAGTTGTTCACCTCACTTAGGGCTTTCATTTGGTACCAAATTTGACCACTTTTGAAAAATTTCATTTTGGATCACCTGACCCCTTACCGACCTGACCCCTCATACGGTCAAGTGGAGCCAGCCCAGCAAAATGGGTGCGTTAATGAGCTGGGCGCACCAGAAAACCCCTATAGAGAAAGTTTTGAGAGGCCAAGTAGAGCCTAGTATGGACCTCCAGGAAACGGTTGCCGACATGACCCTCCGGACGACAAAGTGGAAACAGCCCAGCAAGATGGATGAGTCGGACGGCAAAACAAACACCGGATAAGAGCTGGGCGCACCAGAAAACCCCTATAGAGAAAGTTTTGAGAGGCCAAGTAGAGCCCAGTATGGGCCTCCAGGTAGCGGTTGCCGACATGACCCTCCAGACGGCAAAGTGGAACCAGCCCAGCAACTTGGGTCAGTCGGGCAGCAAAATTGATAGCGGGAATCGATTCTCCGTCCGCAAAAACCTTTGTATGCAAGACTTGAGGCTGCCAGGTCGCAAAATAAGCGAAAAAACTATGTTCAAAGTTGGACCCAAAATTCACCAACATTGGCAGGCCAGTACCCAAAAATTACGCTCAGGGCCGGAAAATCATATAGCAATTGAACCACCCTGATATGTGTCCTATTCAGCCATATAGGCAGTATTGCCCCATATATAGCCCAGTCTGACTTATTACGGCGCCTTTGAAGCATACTTTTTGGCCATTTTAGCGTTATAGCCGATTTTGGCCCCCTGCCAAAAATTTTTTCCGGCTCTGGGAGGCATAAAAACTAGCCTATCGGCTTATTTTTGTTGCGTACTCCAAGAATATATATGGTTTTCATAGGCAAAAATTTTTCTATCTGTTGTTATTAAAGCTACAAAACCCCCTTACCAGACGTCAAAGCGGAGAACCGGAAAAAAACATCACTCTCGTAAGCGATTTTTGGCGCAACTTTTTAACGGAAAGTGGTACGGGGACGAAACTTCGCACACATACTAAACTCGACACGTACAATTTTTTGCGCACATAATCTGCGCAGGATCTGCGCAGGAATCTGCGCAGCTTCTGCGCAGCCTTGTTTTACACGGTCATTCGACCATTTTCACTCATATTATAGGGGTCGCTACCGCGACCCCTATGATTAGCTAGCTAAAGATAGTTCGCTGAACCTTTCACGAATATCTCTAGATTTAGCGAAATGTCGCCAGCTTCGCGAAGTTTGCAGACTTCGCAAAAAATTAACTTTGTTTTGAACAAAGGTGACGACCCAAAAAAAGGTGAACCCGTATTGACAAGGGATACCTGGAGCCCAACCCTTAGCCACATCCACCAAACAACCTCGCCGAAGTCTACATCTTTAACTGCGTACTTGTAAATTCTTCCATAGGAGCGAATAAATTAACACCATCAACAAAATATCATTCTCGCTAACAGCCTGGTTCACCCCCTCTACTCAAGACAAAGTATACAGAGAACATTTCAAGAATAGTTCTTTTCCCAAAACATTTCAGACTCTTAGCCAATCAAACAACTTTTACTCGTTTATTTGAAGCACATGCCAAAATTAGGAAAAACATTTTTTGACTTCCAACGTACCTCCCACCTCCCACTAATTTTTCGCTTGAATACGTAAGAATCAAACGAAATATATATATATATACCGTTGGAATGTTCAATATCAGACAATTCAATGGCGACGGCGTGTTCAGAGGCGGACTGTGACAATTTCGCAGGCAGCGACGGCAGCTCTTCAACCGCACAACCGCCCGTACTGCCGCTGCTATTGGTGGAAGACTGAAGACTGGCCAGCCCGGAGCTCAGGGATCGACTCTGAGATACACCGGACCGCGCCGAACCAGGAGCAGCCTGGGCACGCCTACCCGAGCCATCCCGGCGTCCATGTCGACGTCGTCGCGATGAGCCACCGCCCCCGCCAAAGCCCTCACTGCCAAAGGAAGACTGTTGGCCGCGCTGGAAATGGAGATCAGGACTGGAACTGGTACCGATACTGCTGCTGGTACAGGTGGCACTGTCCTCTCCTCGTAGTACGCCACCGACAGTGACCCCTGCAGACGACGCCACTGGTCTGTGAAGAGAGCCATTCCTAGAGGGCAGGGGAAAATCGTCGATAGGATCAGGATCAAGACCATCCATCCCAAAATCAGTCCTAGGCTCTGGCTCATCGTGGATGGCAATTATCTAGAACAAAAATTACAGGCAAAAATTATATATAACCAAAACCATTACACAAGACAGCTAGAATTGAAATAAAACAAACCCTCTCATAAGTTGGAACAAGAAATAAAAATGCTCCTAAAGAGCAAAGTAAGGAATATGAGTCAACATGGAACATGTAAAATGCTAAATATTGTCGGTTGTAAACTAAGAATAAGACAAGCATGTAAAATGCTAATATGAGTCTGGTGAGGTTGGAAAGTGCAGAAGACAAGTTTGTACACGCACCAATATGAGTGCATGCCAAATAGACTCATATTGGCATTATTAGTATTCTGAAGGCAAGGGGTTGCGAATTTCGGTTATATATCACTCACGTAATGTCAGCACAACGAGACAGGGTAGTTTTAGGGTGGATGACAGGATGCGCCAGAGGTTACGCACGTATATATATACGTGTATTGTCACAAAAGTTAACATCAGATTTAACTTTGAGTCTCTGAATACATGAGTTATACAAACGCTTATTAAAAATGTTACATATATCCGTCCGTCGGCGCATTGTTGACTAACAGCGGTTTAACAGTTTCCTAAGGAGAAAAGTTGACAATGTTGACCATGGTTGGGATAACGCTACTTATTCGTCTTAACTCCTGGGTAGAAATATATCCGTTAGAATTCCGCAATGGATGCATGCATTATTGTTTTTTACGGCATGCCAATATGAGTCTATTTGGCATGCACTCATATTGGTGCGTGTACAAACTTGTCTTCTACACTTTCCAACCTCACTAGACTCATATTAGCATTTTACATGCTTGTCTTATTCTTAATTTACAACCGACAACATTTAGCATTTTCCATGTTCCATGTTGACTCATATTCCTTACTTTGCTCTTTAGGAGCATTTTTATTTCTTGTTTATCCACTTTTTACATGTCATTGACATAAAAGCGTTAAAGAATCATTAAGCATTATATATGCACAAGAATAAAAATGCTCCGGTGGAGCATGAAAAATGCAATATGGGTGACACTGGGTTTTAAGCGGACAGAGGACTAGGTTTTAAAACGTTAATATGGGAGGGGCAGGTTGTAAATGCCAGGAGGACTAGGTTAAAAGCGCACTAATATGGACCAGCTTCGCTGAACAACCCATATTCGATAAAAATGTCCAGAATTTCTATCGGCTGCTGCTTGCTACATATTGCATTGGCAGTTCTTCGGAAAATTGTACGATTTGTCAGCATGGCCTGCAAGTATGTGGTCGTGCTCCTTATTATACAACTTAATAATACACGTACATAACATCAACTGCTTTTCGCATCAACTTAACACAAGATTCTGCGCTGACAGTGCAGCAAAAACACCTTGAACACCTTTCTATCAGAACTGCATTGTTTATTTGGAATAAGCTTTAATATTTCAAAATCGTCCCGCTTGCTTTGAAAGCTGAAGAATGTAGATATTACTCTTATGTCATGTGGAGTGGAGCATGAGTGACCGCGAATATGGGTTGTTCAGCGAAGCTGGTCCATATTAGTGCGCTTTTAACCTAGTCCTCCTGGCATTTACAACCTGCCCCTCCCATATTAACGTTTTAAAACCTAGTCCTCTGTCCGCTTAAAACCCAGTGTCACCCATATTGCATTTTTCATGCTCCACCGGAGCATTTTTATTCTTGTCCTATTTCATTTTTAAGGTTCTCAGTAAAAAGCAAAAACGTTAAAGCTGTGTGAAAGAAACTTTAAAAATTCCGCCAATCATTAATCGTCAACCGAAAGTACAGAACAAAGAAGCTTGAAAAGTTCCAAGTTCTTCCTTTTTCTCTATTTTGACAGAAATCCAACTTCCAGTACCCATGGCTGCAATAGTTTTAGTTACTGTATTTAGCATATAGCACTCTTTCTGTGGAGTGGGGACTTAGAAATTTTTCCGAAAATGGCCATTTGGACCGACTTCCTTTGGGCCGGCCGCCTGAACGGTCCCGGACCTAAATCAAAAATCGGCCAACGTTACGCACTAGTATCCCCTCCGTACTTGTTCATGCAACAAACCGCGTGTCTCTAGCTTGTTCCCTGAGCCCTGTGGGCGTGACACAAAATGGCCGTTTTTTGGCCAAAAACGCCGTCAGGCCACTTTTTGGCCGGCCGGCCAGGTGGCATGCCGGGCAGCGAAAAATATAGCGCGGGGCACATGGGACTATATCGGCATTCAGAAAATATAAACCTTTCCGGCTGAAAATGCTCACATCTTTCAAACACCTCTGCACAAAATAGCCCTTTTCCAAGCGTGACTAACACAGAAAAAACAAACGGACCTAACTTGTCCGGAAGCGAAAATTTTCAAAGTTGAAAATTTTGACCAAAACTTTTTTGCAACTTGTTGTACTCGTCGATATGGAATTCCAACGATACCAAACTTGCCGAGTTTCGTTCAGTATTGAGCTGGCACGGTGCTCGAACGAGTCTCATAGGCCCGCGCAGCGCCTTTTACACCCATATTATAGGGGGTCGCTCTCGCGCCCCCCTATAATTAAATACTCTGACTCACGTGTGTGGTTCTATGGCAAATTGGCTCAGTTCCACCCTGACACCCCTCACACCAGACCACTCCACAGCAAGTTAGGGTAAGTGGTTCTATGATAGAAGCTTAGTTTTCCTCCCACCCCTACCCCATCACACCACTCGGGGGGGGGGGGGGGGGGGGGGGGGCGGGGGGGGGGGGGGGGGGGGGGGGGGGGGGGGGGGGGGGTACAGCCACTGTGAGAATGCACTTTTATGAGAAAAGTTGCTCAGCTCACATGAGGCTTTCATTTGGTACCAAATTTGTGACCACTTTTGAAAATTTTCATGTTCGACCCAAAATCGGCTAAGACCCCACCGCTACCCCAGCACAGCACTCTACAGCCACTTTGAGCATGCACATTTATGACAAAAGTTGCTCAGCTCGCTTAGGGCTTTCATTTGGTACCAAATTTGACCACTTTTGAAAATTTTCATTTTCGACCCAAAATCGGCTAAGACCCCACCTCTACCCCAGCACAGCACTCTACAGCCACTTTGAGCATGCAGTTCTATGACAAAACTTGCTCAGCTTGCTTAGGGCTTTCATTTGGTACCAAATTTGAGCACTTTTGAAAAATTTCATTTTTGACCCAAAATCCCCCAAGTCCCCACCCCACCCCACCACAGCACTCTACAGCCACTTTGAGCATGCAGTTATATGACAAAAGTTGCTCAGCTCGCTTAGGGCTTTCGTTTGATACAAAATTTGACCACTTTTGGAAAATTTCATTTTTGACCCCATGAACTCCCACCGACCTGACCCTCCAGATGGCAAAGTGGAACCAGCACAGCAAGATGGGTTGGTCAAGCACGAACGTAAACGGATGCCAGGAATGAGCTGGGCGCGCGAAAACCCCTATAGACAATGTTTTGAGAGGCTATGTACAGTCCTATATGGTGTTCCCGGAAGTCGGTACCGACCGGACCCTCCAGACGGCAAAGTGGAACCAGCACAGCAAGATGGGTGGGTCAGACGGCAAAACGGACACCGGGAATAAGCTGGGCGCTCCAGAAAACCCCTATAGACGAAGTTTGGAGAGGCAAAGTAAAGCCTACTATGGACTTCCCGGAAGCGGTTACCGACATGACCCCTCACACGGTCAAGTGGAACCAGCCCAGCAAATTGGGTGAATCGGGCAGCAAAACTGATAGCGGGAATCGATTCTCCGTCCCAAAAAACCTTTATATGCAAGATTTGAGAAGTCTATCTTGAAAAATAAGCGAAAAAACTAAGTTCAAAGTAGGACCCAACATTCACCAACTTTGGCGGGCCACTGTGGCGCTGTGGCGCAACATATCAAAAATCCGACTTCAAACGTCATAATCCGGATATATGTCCTTATCAACCATATATAACTTGTCTGGTTTGTATTTGCACAAAGAGCTGGAAAGAAGCTAATCCTAGGCATACTTTTGGCCATTTCGACGTTCTGAGCCGACTTTGTGGCGCCGCTGTGGCGCTGCGGCGCACTGTGGCTCGGCGGCGACCACATATATCAGGGTTTTTTTTTGAAAATCGGACCTGCGTAAATTTTGCGTATTTTTGTTTTCGAGTGCGTATTTTTAATTTCGACTGCGTAAAATTACAAAAATCGCTTCTCAACGTTATAAAAGCTATAAACACATTTAGCGTCGAATTAATGCTGTTTTTAACAGTTTTAAACAACGTTAGGAATCTTAGCTTGAGTTTAAATTGCGTGCTCTCTCTGTGGTGTATATAAGAGTATGAATGAATAGGTAACGAAAAAAACTAGATACGCAGGGGGTCTGGGGGGCGCAGCCCCCCAGTAGTTGAAGAAAATTTTAAATTTCGGAGTAAATTTGCTCTTAAAACTTTGACTTCTTTGCCTTGAACAGTTTAATATTTAAGCCAATTTTTGGTTAGACAAATAGAGTTACTGCTCCCTTGATTGAACACAATTTATATACTATATCAAATCAAATATAGAAAGAAAAGCATGGCATGGTACAACGTGGGCTTAGACAGAAAGTATAATCAACTATAGACGGAAGGAGAATCGAAGAGATATGGGGGGGGGGTCTGGGGGGCGGAAGCCCCCCAGAAGAAGCCAGAGCCCAAACTACGGTAAACTGTCTCAAGAAATTAATTTAGAGCACTCTAGAAATTCCTACTACCGAATTCTTCGGCTGCGTATTTTGGTGCGTATTTTTGTTTTTGACTGCGTATTTTTAAGCTCGACTGCGTAAATACGCAGTATTTTACGCAAAAAAAACCGTGACATATATCGAAAGTCAGTGACCTATATATATTGATGATATACCGCAACAGGGTGTCTGAACTTCGCTACATTCTGTGAAAGAGGCTACAAAATGGTGACATACGAGGGTAAAACGGAGACACCGGAAAAAAAAACATCGCCGGCATAACTGCCGGCAGGTGTAACTTTTTAACGGTAAGTGTTAGGAGGATGAAATTTTCCAATTATACTAAACTCGACACGGACTTTCTTTTGCGCACAAAATTTGCGCAGGATTTGCGCAGGGATCTGCGCAGCCTCTGCGCAGCGCATCTGAAGGCAGTCATTGGGGCGTTTTGACTCATATGATATCTTTTATAAAACAAACCCTCTCATAAGTTGGAATACCTTTTAAGAACAAATACAAACTTCTTTCATAGATATTTCAAATATCCACGCATCTTTACTTAACGAATAGTCGGATACATATACGTATATATCCTAAACATTATTATTAAGTTTACAAAATGTTCTGACAATTTTGGCATAAAAATTTGGCAATTTCTACAGATATGGAAACGTTGCATTTCTCCTTGATGAAACGATACGTATGTATAAGTTACCTACATTTGAAATAATCTTAAAGTTGTATATACACGACAATTCTTTCCTTTACTGAATATTTTAAGTGATAATTTGATCTGTGCTACTTGGCCAGGTTGCGGAAATTTATATAACGCAGTGCATTAGTTCCCGCAAGCGGATATTTTCCCTGTCACGTTCCTTGTCATGTCACTCATATGGAGTGACAGTCTCAGTTTTGTTATGGGCCATGGCCCTCATGTTGTTAAAGAAAGCAGTTTCGAGACATTGGCCGGGACGTCACACAAATGACTACTATATATATACGTTACGTACGTATATATTGACACTCATCTTAGGCTAGCTATTTTTTGGTAAAATGGTTGACGAGTCTGACTCTCATCAGTACGAGTGACATGACCGGATCATAATACTAAGGGCCTTTTCATAAAAAGCTTAAACGGCTTAGCTTAAACGGCTTAGCTTAAAAGGCTTAAATGGCTTAAAAATTCCTTTTCATAAATAATCGGCTTAAATGGCTTAAACGGCTTAAACGACTTAGGCGGCTTAAACGGCTTAGCTTAAACGGCTTAATTTAAGCCGTTTAAGCCGGTTAAGCCGATTATTTATGAAAAGGATTTTTAAGCCATTTAAGCTAAGCCGTTTAAGCTAAGCCGTTTAAGCCTCTTATTTATGACAGTCTTTTGACTATTAATATATAAAACCAAATGAACTTCCTGTTTCATTGTAACTTATATCCTACACCATTTAAGGTACTGGTTCGGATATATTCACCAAACTTTGAAAGTCTGTAATTTATTCAGTTCTTGGAGTTCAACAATGATTTGTATAGGAATGATTTTAAAAATAGGAATGTGTTCATTACGCAAAATGAAGTATTTCTGACGTAACTCTACTGTTTGAATTGGACACGTGATAACACAAAAGTAATCTTTGAACCTGGATTTCTCTGAGTGTGGGAAAGCTAAACAAAAGCTATCACTTCTGGGTTCAATCGAAACGTCTTCCCAAAAAAAGTCTGCAAATTTATTCGTCTTCATGATGCAATCAAACTCAATTCCAAATATGTACTTTCTATTGTACGAAATTTTAAAAATGAAAATTGAAAAATTGACTCGTTTTCCTTAATGTATAAAATACTTGTATAAAATGGCCAGGGATTGCAAGTTTCTACATTTACATTGAAAGACTTACATTGAGAAAAAAAATTTTCTGCTTATCTAATGAAACCCACTAAATTTTTGAATTTTTACACACATAAGAATCCAAATACAGTATATATGTTACGTACAAAACCCGAAATTATACATTTCGCGAATTGAATGGCTGTTTTATTCAAAACCCGAAATGCATAGGCATTCTCATTCAAAACGCGAAAAGAATAACTGAAGCCATTCAATTCCCGAAATGAATAGCTTTTCCATTCGAAACGCGAAATGAATAGCCAGTGGCTATTCAAAACCCGAATTTGTAAGTCAGATTTTATTACGGACGATATCAAACTAGTAACTAATGTTTATCGGATTGTTTCTCCAAGTTTTCATTTCTGGACACTAAAAATTTTAAATTTTGTTGCAAAATGATCCTAACCTTGTGCATTACTAATATTAGAACGACGTACACATATATAACTAATCGTATCATTGATTAGTAACTAATCATATATAAGTCACTAGCCACTCATGGTTTTCAAAACTAACTTCCTCACATAATGACATCGGAGGAAGCGTTCAATTCCAAACTGAAAAAGTGGATCGAAGTTGATGACACTGACCCCCATCGGTATTTGGTTCTCTCGGACGACCGATATGCTTCCATTATCGCCCGATTAAAGGATCTGACATCCAACAAAACGATAAAGAAAACAGCAAAGGACTATCGATTACTTAAGCGATACGACATCCTAACTGAAGCGACTTTCGGTCTTGAATGCTTAATTCGAAAACGAATTGGGCAGGACGGATCAGAAAGCATAACTTACTACGTCAAGGCTAGCGAGGTTTATCATAAAATCCACGACAGAAGCGCCGCTGACATGCCCAATATCTTAGCGGTAGTCATAGAGGAGAAAAATGGCTTATATCTGCTAGGAACGGAGCATGGGCGGATTAACAAGCTGTATGCAAGAAATGAGATTCTTCCCACAAAGGAGAAATTCATCAGAATTGAGGATGTCCCTGACAAGTCAGTTTCGCTGAGAAGTTTGGTTGGAATGGTTTCTGTGTCAGGCGAAACTCAAGGAATGATGGCATGTAACTGCACTACGAAATGCCAAACAAATCGGTGTAAGCGCAGGAAGGCTGGACAACTCTGCAACAGTAGATGCCACAAATCTCTGAGCTGCACCAATAAATGAATTGAATTAAAGGACTTGTGAACCAAACTTTAGAAGATAGAAATCCTTACATTTCTAAGCACCCCTAACTAATTTACGAGTTTGATATAGTTTTAATAAAATCTGACTTACAAATTCGGCTTTGGAATAGCCACTGGCTATTCATTTCGCGTTTTGAATGGAAAAGCTATTCATTTCGGGAATTGAATGGCTTCAGTTATTCTTTTCGCGTTTTGAATAAGAATGCCTATGCATTTCGGGTTTTGAATAAAACAGCCATTCAATTCGCGAAATGTATAATTTCGGGTTTTGTACGTAACATATACATCCCGTCGCTCACCTGAAATGGGTTGGAGTTAAAATAAAAAACTTGAGGAAATTTTTGCTGTATTTCTTAATTTTATACTGCGTAGAATGCAACTATTTTCGGGTCGGAGGTGCTGTAGTGACAATCTTAGTTTCGTTCGTTCTTTCATTTGTCTTGCCCATTACGGTTTGAAACGGTCGAGGTTTGCTCCCATCAAACTGTATGGGCTGGCGCGAAAGCGTCTTCTAACATGTCACTACAGTTTGGGAACGAATTCAAACTTAAGCTTGCTTCGATTGTGCCATATCATATGTAACTACGCCCCCGGAAAAGCTGAGGTTCAACTGGGGAATAATGCCGCCTTAGGGGACTACTTGCTAAATGTCTTACAATAGAATGAATCTGGATTGTTTTTCATGAGTGAATCATGAAAACGAATAGATTTACAAACTTTCAACAGAATATCGTTCCGTGACTCAAAACTTGGTGTGCAGCGCTACCCTCGTGCTACCCGCTTTATAACTGGATATCGGAAATAATCCAGAGAGGGCCAAAGAAAAGTAAGGGATGGATGAGAGAATACTCCGCCCAACGAACATGACTCAAAAGATTTCGGGTCTGATTCAAGAAGTGGGTTTGCTATTAGGGTACTGCATTACAGTGCAGCCTTAACAAAGCTGTAAGCTGAAGAATTCATGTATAACTTGTATAAGCATAAAATAACCTGAGTTAAGTAAACAAAAAATATTTTTTGACTTGAATAGCTAAATAAGAGTGCTATTTATCAAGTTGAGGCTGCTTTTTAAAATATTTATTAGTAGTAAAAAGCATGCCAATAACGCCATTGAATTCTCCACACTGTGAGCTTCAATTTGATATAAACATCATTGGCATACTCCAAATATTAAGGAAGTTATGAACGTTTTAATATTACTACTACCACGGTTTAAGCCGTTTAAGCGCGGTGATTTTACGCGGCTTAAAACTCAGGCAATTTGAACTGACTTTTAAGCCATCGGCTTAAACGGCTTAAACTAAAATTATTTATGAAAAGGAGATCGGCTTAAACGGCTTAATTTTAAGCCACTGCATGTTTAAGCCGGTGTCCTTTTTATGAAAAGGATTCGGCTTAAAGTTTAAGCCGATGGTTATTTATGAAAAGGGTCGGCTTAAACGGCTTAAAGTTAAGCCGTTTAAGCCACTTAAGCCGTTTAAGCCGTTTAAGCCGACCACCCTTTTCATATAGCAAGGTTCACAAAAAAAATCACCCCGAAAATTCACAAAAAAAATCACCCACCTAGACGGCTAACAACAAGCCGCAGCCGGAAAATTTTTTGCATGGTAATAGCCACAAGTCCCAACCCTAACATATATAAGTTTGGCTGCCGAGGTCCAACTCCTCCGACTAGGGTGCCCAAAATAGTCGACCCACCCAAAATCGGACCCTCGGACAACTTCGGACCAAAATTGAAATTTTTGCTGGTACTCACTATGGACTTTGCGCAGCTACCCCATATTATGCATGTGACATGTCCTAACTCTAAGCTATCCAACCATATATTGGATTCCCTGCCATGTCCTCTGGGTTCGCCACCGGCGGGTGATTTTTTTTGTGAACAAGTTCACAAAAGAAAAATCACTATCAACTATTTATAAAATGCCTCTGGGGCAACCGCTAGGGTAAAACTAATGCCAAATTCGAGCTCAGCTACCCGGAAAACCTATATAGAGCATGTTTTAGGTACCTCAACCCCCTTCTGACAGACGGTCCGGCCGATGGACCCGGCCCGGACCCTCCGGACCCAGGGGGTGGTCAGGATCACCTATCTGGGCAAACGCTACCTAAAATCTAATGCCAAATTTGAATTCTACGCACCGAAAAACCTATATAGGCGAGTTTTTAGGCTTCTGGGGCCTTGAAATAAAATTTTTGGTCAGTCACGTGACCCCGACCCAGGTCACGTGACCCTAGGCCAAGTCACGTGACCATTCAAGATTCGAAATTACTCCGCCAAATTGTTTGTTCTGTGCTTACTAGAGCAATAGAACACAAAATAAGTGGATTCCTAGCTTCCTGGTATCAATAATAAAGGTCAAGCACATTGGCCTGGGTAGCCACTTTGGACCCGGGGGCCGAGAACCAAAATTCGAAGTTCAGCCAGTGCAAAAAAAACTTTGGGGTCCAAATTTTTTTACATAATAACACTATGGACTATGCTCTATTTATGCATGAAAAGAAAAATTTCCTAGCTATATCCTGAGATCAGATCCGGTGGTGATTTTTTTTTGTGAACAAGTGATTTTTTTTTGTGAATTCGTTCACAAAAAAAAATCACAAAAATTTTTTATTACTCACGCTACATGAGGGCTACCGGCATGAAATTTGCACCATATGTAGAGGGGGTCACTGCCGTTCCATACGTACCAAAAGTTTTTCGATTGGACTTCATTTGCGAAATTGCCAGCAAAATTTCGATTTTTGATTTTTTTTTGTGAACATTGCTATAAATAAATTCACTTTTAAGCTAAGCCGTTTAAGCGCTTTTTATGAAATGACCCTAAGATTCAATGGTGTTAGGGAATCGTGGTAGGGATCGGCTCCGGCTCCGTCTCCGTCTCCGGCCGGAGTTGGCACCTCCGGCTCCGGCTGGCCGGAGCCGGAGGCAAGGTGGCCGGAGCCGGAGTTTTCAAGGAGGTCTCTGTAGGTTCAAGAAGGAACTTTAAATCGTCTCAGGCAAATCTCAAAAATATTGTTTTTGACTTTCTGGAATTTTAAAAATTCTGAATTTTGATTGAGATGCCAAGTTTTATTAGCATTTCAACATTTCTGCCACATTTCCTTCAAAAAGCAGTTTTAATTGCTGCAAAAGCTTTAAAACTTTGGCTTAGTTTGGAACAAATTAACAATTGGAATTACAATTTATATACAACAACAACAACAACTTAAAGTAGGCGTTAAAAATTCGCATTAAAAACATTTATATGCTTTGCCATGTTTGATCAACTATATATATATATATATGCAGCATATTAATCTACAGATTCACTATATATACTATATATAAATCTGATTCAATTTTTCTCAATATCTTTGACTCCTTTTTGTGAACTACAAGTAAGGGTTTGGGCGTGACCGAGATTTCACCGAGACCGAGAATGGCCAACAAGTCTCGGCTTTTGGGTTAGACAGACACTAGCAATTTTATGCTTAAACTTAGTTTTGAGACTTATGCTCAGTATTAGGGACTTCAATACATAAACTTAACGGTTTCTGCGCCTAGTTAGTTAGTTTTCACAACATATATACGTATATATGTAGATTTAATTTTTATTTTTATGTAGGTTTCGCTAAAATTTTTGTTTTCAAAAAGTTTCCGGTCTCGGTCCAAACCGCGACTTTTCGATGGGTGAGACCGAGATCGAAATAATAACAAGCAAATTGGCATGAATGGGTTGCCGCTGTCACTTTTCCTCTTATCAAGGTACATAACTCAGTTTGCATGCAGTTAGGAGCTTTGGCTCTATGACAACTTTTTAGCTGCGCAATGAGAGCTTTCGAATGACACCGGTATCGACCGGATCCGACAATTTTCAATTTTGACCCATTTTTGGCCGTTTTTGGCCATTTTTGACCCATTTCAGGCCCCTTAACTCATTTTCTGTACATTTTGGTGCCTTTGCCCTATTATAACTTTTTATCTACGCAACGAGAGCTTTCGAATGATACCCATATTGGACGGTCTTCGTTACTTTCAATTTTGACCCATTTTGGCCGTTTTTGGCCATTTTTGACCCATTTCAGGCCCCGTAACTCATTTTCTGTACATTTTGGTGCCTTAGCCCTATTATAACTTTTTATCTACGCAACGAGAGCTTTCGTATGATACCCATATGAGCCCAATTGGACAACTTTCAATTTTGAGCCATTTTGGCCGTTTTTAGCCATTTTTGACCCCTTTCAGGCCCCGTAACTCATTTTCTGTACATTTTGGTGCCTTGGCCCTATTATAACTTTTTATCTACGCAACGAGAGCTTTCGAATGATATATACCCATATTAGCCCAATTGGACAACTTTCAATTTTTACCATTTGCAGCATCACCGTATCGAGTACTCTCACCCTGAGTCGTACCGGGTCGCCCAGGAGATATGCAAACCTCCAAGTCGAGCCCTTCAAAATGAGGTATCAACCACCTCTCTACCCCTTACCAATCTCGAGATCTGGGGGTGGACACATTCGGCAAGAAATAATAAATAATAACAAATAATAAGTAAATAACGGACATACCCAACACAAAGGGTTGCCTTTTTGAGAAAAAAGCGGCAACCCAATAATAGAAATAATTATGCATAAAATTTAAATGAATTTAAATTTATAAATTTAAAATAGTAAATTTTAAAAATGTTAAAAACTTTACTTGTAATCGAAAATTTGAATAAACGAAACTATTGAGCATTACTTGGATGCATACAGAAGGGCTTGTTATAATGACTGAAGACCGAAAATGATAACACAGCCAAAAACTGGAAAAATAATGTTCAGAATTAAGTAAACATTTTTAAAATTTAGTGTCATTTTCAGTCCACCTCCGGCTCCGGCTCCGGCCGGAGGCAAAATCCCACCTCCGTCCGATCCCTAAAACGTGTTAACTTTTAGAAGTTTGACAACGCAAACAAGAAAAGAAAGCTACTTATTATGATAACTTACAGTTCGTAAATCAGCTCTATACATCAATGCAAGTTGTGATCATGAATACAGTAAAGACAAAAATTATCAGGTCATTGCAGGGGTTGCTGTGAGTAAGCTAACTTTCACAATTCACATTGCCACGGTGACTAATAACTATATACATTCGTGTCTTCAAACACGCTATATAAGAATTCAACAATCCAAAAGTCAATCGGTACCGCACACCTGGGAAAGTAAGACGTGTACGCGTTCATAATGCAACAGCAAAATACCATGCCGTATATACTCTCACACGTCTCAAGGTGAGAAAGAAATATGCTGAAAAAGCTTAATCTATAGAAGTATGAGTTTTCCCTGACAAAACAAGAATAGTTTTTCCATCAAACATTGGATCACAAAAAGTTCAGTTGCAGTAAAAATGAAAATGAAAATAAGCAAACTAAATGATCCGTTCAGAGTCAGGTGCAGACACAGCCATTTATATAGATAGCAAAATGAAAAACAGATAACTGAACTAACACTGGTTGAAAAGTTTCAAAAAAGTGACGCTGAATTTACATTACGTAGCTGATTGATACAAAATAGTTATACATACTATTTACTGAGAATGGCGTGGTATGGGTATGCGTGAAAAAGAAACTACAAAAAGATTGAAATTATAATACTAGGGGGGAAAATGCCCTCGACGGGCAACCAACTTGGTAGAATAGGGAAAGACTTGAATGTTAAATACACGGTGCATGGTTACAACTGAGATTCTGCTGAAGCGGAAAAATGCCGTTTCTCAGCGACTAAAATGACAGAAACCAGCTTTGTGCGACGAATAGGGAATCTACTCGGCGACTAAAATGAAAGAAACCAGCTTTGTGCGCCGAATAGGGAATCTACTCGGCGACTAAAATGAAAGAAACCAGCTTTGTCGCCGAATAGGGAATTCCCTCCTTCCGCCCTATTCGCGCGAACTTTGAAGCCTGCTATGTGTTGCTTTGCTGAATAATGAGAGAGCTTCAGAATGGCAGAATTACTTCAGAATGCAAAACAACAGTTTTATCAAGCACTTACGTAAGTCAAGGTTTTCACAGACATAAATACGCTGTCTTCGATGTGCTATCAGAAACATTGAGAGCATATATATAGGTGTGCTCTGTGCTGATCTTGCCGAGAATTGATACAATCAAACATTATATAAAATGAAATGCTATTGATTGTATATGTTTTAGCACAAGGACTGTCGACCACAAATTGTTTAAACTGCATATATACTTATTGTTGCTTTCTGTTGGTCCTGCTAGCGGTTGTACGTATGCATAAAATATTTACGGATCAGGTAGCTCAAAAAGAAATTAATCTAGCGCCACCCCTGCCCTAGCCTCCACGCAACCGGTACGGCAAATGTCATATTGAGCGCAATGCTTACGTTTGCAGTTACTAACAGAATAATTACCTATATATTTCCTCCCGAAAGACGATA
>JASAND010026698.1:0-10174 GCA_030248195.1 Trissonchulus latispiculum
CCTGTCTACTGTTACCAAGTTTGCATAATTGCACTATTATGAAGAAGAAGAGTAAGCCACTAGAGGGCTTCTCTTTTTTGCATTGCGTAACCGTGCTCCGACCACAATACGCTAACGTTCACGCGGACGCGCACTCTACTGAATTGTACTTCAGCATGAACTTTTGCTTGACAGCAATTTAGGTTGACACTACAACTTTCCAATACAACATAAGTATAAACAAAACAGCAAATAACTTTGGCCAGGACAATGCCCAACGAACTGGAGAACGGCGAACGAGTTAGAGAGAGTTGCCGGCCCAACCTGCCCACATTAAGCGAACCTAAGAACTGAATTTTGATTGACACGTCTAAAGAGCAAACATTATGCTAAGACAACGCGTAGGTAGAATTTTGACTTTCATTTAGCATTAATGCAAAACGGCAACCATTTTGTCGAGCTAGAATATTGCTCCACACAAGGGAGTTTCAGTTTATTTCCAAAAAGGGTCCCCCGGTTGGGGGGAGGGGGTGGTGCGCTAAAAGTGGTTCCGTTGTTGCGTCCGAGTGCAACATCGAGTGCTGTCACAAGGCGGCGTACGCCTTACTTTGAGGTCAATGCTAAGCAGTAAGTATTGTACTGTAGTCTAAAGTACTTGCACAATTTATCGCCGTACTCAAACTTTATTTAACTTACCAGCACAAATCATTATTTTTCACTAATTTCAACCGGCAATATACTCCAAAATCGTTGGATAAGCCAAGGATGGAGGTTGTTTAAATATAATGCGCGTTGACTGTTGGAACATGCAGAAAAACATGTTTCGGGAACCACCTGAAGGAGTGGGAGACTCAGACTCGGTCTTGATCTCGTACAAAATACGAGATCAGATAGTCTCGTTTCGGTATCGGTAAAATATCTGTCTCGCGCAACTCAGGGAAACTTTTTTCAGTACGAAGAGTGTTACACTTTGAGTTTGGCAATACGCAGTTTTCCCAGCTATGTGACGACTCTCCCAAATTTAATAAGGCTGAATTGAAATTTCATTTATCAACCAACTATCACTTAAGGGGGGGGGGGGGCTACGAACGGGTTGGCACGACATCGTCGGGGAGAGCAACTTTTTCCCCCAACGTTAGCCAACATATCAAAGTAAAAAAGTTTAGGGTGGGCAACAATATATCTCACATACACTGTATTTGGCAGGACGCCAAAGTACAAATTTTGGTGCGAAAAATGGGATTTTTCAAAAATGGTTTTTCAGCTCTGGTGGACTAACGGTTTGACCAATTCTGAAACTTTCGGCCATAAAAGTTAACTGTTACTAGTGCTAAATATTAAAAGTATTCCGGCTTTCGAGCGTTGCTTCCTTCTTCAGCTATACCAGCTCAATTTTGAAATTTGGCAAAAAATTACGATGTGATCGTGCGCCGTTTTCGATCTAATCATGTTGACAGCCCCTAGCCTACCCAGCTTTTTACCAAATATTAGCTCTAATAGGGGCAAACTATGTGTCAGTTTCGAGGGCTTTGGTTTTCTGGTTAATGTCTAATGTGCTAGCAAACTTTTTGTTAAGAAATAACCCTTATTTTTAGGCCTGAAAAGCCAGCTAAGCGCAGTAAAGATAGGGTTAAAAATGTTTTGTCTCCGATTTTGCCGAAAAGGGGCTTATAGGGGTTATTTGACCTGCAGAATCCGAATATGAAATCCGTTTTTCGATATGACGCTACTTTCGTTCAGTATGCGCTTACAACGGTCTTAGAGCTTTTCGGAGCGATCGCCATCCATACTTCGAAAAATCAATCTAGCATTTCTAAACATTGGAGCGAGGTTTAATGACCTAGCCTTCTGCACATGTTGGTACACTTACTGGCCTGTAATGAGCAAAGCTTCAGCCGATTCTGCCATAGTACTTTGGAGTAATTGACTCACATCTTCGAAATGGCACCAAATGACAGCGACAATATCGATAATGCAATCTAGCACTGCTAATGCAGGGATTAACGAAATCACGTCATTTTTACAAAAGTGAAGACAGATACTTGGAGAGTATTAATTGGAGCACAGTTGGGTTCATTTGGTAAACCACAGCTCATTAGACGTTAGTTAACTCAGCAGGATGCCTCGTATTACAATAGAAATCTATTGAATGCTGTTACAATATATAGTGGCTGAACCAATTCCATTGCTCTCGTACGTAGATTTTAAATGCAATTTTATAGTTTTGTAAAAAATTGTAAAAACTTAAATTTGTTATCAATTGATATTTTCAAAGTATATATGATGAAAACTGAAGTATTATGTTATAAATTCAGACAGGGAAATCGTTTAATTTCAAAAATAAAGATCCAATTAAAGAATTTCCGAAGGCAGTCGGGATTGATTCCATTCCTACACGCAGCATGGCGTGTACAATATGTTTTAGCGATTTGTAATAAAAAGGGCTTTTGTCGATTCTATGCTCAAACGGCACCAGTGCTCAAAAGGCACCCTTTGTACCCAAACGGCACCGTACTCAAAAGGCACTTTGATGCCCTCAAATGGCACTCAACTGTGCACAAATGTCACTCAGCTATACTCAAATGGCACCAAACTGTGTTTCCCGAAACTGCATTTAAATATTAGAAAGCTCAAGACATGGCACACGTACGCATATTTCGAAAAGCATGAACGGTAAACAAACACAAGTGCTGCAAAACTAACTCTTAGCGTAACAATTGACTTTCAGCATAACATATCTGGTACAAAATTAACAATTAGCAAATTAACTGTAGTAAAGCAATTAACTTGTAGAAGTTTTCATGCCCTTAACTTAACGTGCAGTGTCCTATTGGCTACTTGTTATTGTTAGGACAATTCCTTTATCTCCATCTTAATTAGGATTTTTCATTATCTGATTTGTTTTGAAACTTATCCGCAAATGTTAAACCACCTTTCTTATAGTTTAGTGCCATTTGAGTACAGAAAGTGCCGTTTGAGTACTGGAAAAGTGCCATTTGAGTACTTAACGCTTTTGTCACATGAACTTGCTTAGTAAGACATCATATTTATGTTTCCATTCAAACCGGCCGGCGTGCCACCCAATGAACGCAATAGGACACGGCATGATTTGAAAACGACGTCTTTAAACAATCTACCCGAGTAATAAGCGGCTTCAATATAAACTAATAAGGCTAATTGTGTGATGCGCAGTTTTGCTAATTATGGAGTTTCGAATCAGGATTCTGCTGGAAAATGGAGATGGAATGGAAAGTGTGCTGGAATGAACGATTTTACAGTATTATTCATTGTTTCGTAAAATATGTATGTGCCATAGTTAAGACATGAATTTAAAGGAAAATTATTATGGATGAAGTTTGATCAAAATTGGGTTGCTTTGAGCTAATACCTATCTTCATTAATCATGCTGTTCCGGGCAAGCTAGGTAGGTTGGGTGCCGACCCCCAGGTGGATTGGCAGGTGTCGAACGACTGTCAATGATTAGTGCTGAGCGCTAACCACTCACTAAATTAAGCTAATTAGAGGGATTTTGCTGATATGGCCAAAACAACCCAACATGGCCATAAAAAGAGGCCAATATTCGAATACGCAACATTAAAGTTTAATCAAAATTTGTTATATTTGAATAGATTAGGACCTGCTCTTGCGATCTAGCTAAAAATTACAACCTGTTCTGTGGTTCGTTTTAATTCTGTAAGCCATTTTTCAAGCACAGACGAAGATTTCGAGTGAACGTTCAAGTTTCGTTAGCATTAGTAGTTTTTGGTTAATTACTCGTTAATTAACTTCATTGATTAGTGTGAATTTTATATCATTATAATCAGCTTGGCTTTTTCTAAATGTCTAAAAATATTCACCCCTTCTGTGGTTCGTTTTCATTTTACAAGTCGATTTTCCGGTCACAGATGGGAGTTTGACTTTACCTTGCAGCCGGTCCTTCTCTTCAAGTCTAGCTTAAAATAATGCTTCTGTGGTTCTATTTTGTTTTACGTTTGATTTTCTAGCATAACTGGGAGAGCTTAGCTCATCCCTTAAAGTTCGGCAGTTATTAGTAGTTTTGTTCGGTTTAGGTCTAATCAAAGTTTAAGCTCAATTAATTCAGTTTACAATCCGGCTAGTTAAATAACGAAAATTAATTAATTGGGATATAAATTGATCCAATTAATGTTATAGGCAAAAGGGAAGCTCGGCTTTCCCTTTCACTGGTTCCAAGCATTCAGAGCAGCAAGCTATTCACTAGCAGCAAGCATAGTAATTATTCTTTCGTTTCTACCTCTTAAGGTTTTCTTCAAGTTTTTGTAAGTTCCCACCGTGGGAAACTTTAATGTGTCTTTTATTGCCAAATTTTTGTTACAAATTGGTCCCTAGCAAGGATGTCTTTTGTTGATGACTGTTACGGTACAAATGTTGCGCTCTTTGAGCCCAGCTCGGCTGAGACTCAAAGGCAAAGAAAAAGAGGGGAAACTATTTAAACTTTTGAAGAAACTTTTGATTTTAATTCATGTCTTAGTTAGAAATTATTGTATTGTATTGTATTGTTATTTGTAGTTGTTTTAAAAGGCTCGTACCTAATAATTTATTAATTTAGTTACTTACGTACCTACCTAATCAGCAGTCTTTGATTTAATTAGGGGACCCTCTGGTCCGGGTTTTAGTGTTGTCTTGTTTTTTCATTTTGTGAGAAAAATTGACGCAGTGTCAAATTCTCGCCTGAGTGCGTTTGCCTTAGTGTTATTACGATCTTTATTTTCTTTTAATTTTACAATAAGGGAAAGGGAAGGGATTAGTTTAGTTGCCCTTTCCCCGCTTGTGTAAACACTTCAGAGCCAAATAAACATAAACAAATATCACGTTATGATTACTAGCAAGTTTGACCCAATCCGAATCATTTGCGCAAAGGCAATTTCGGGCAATCAAGACAATGATTGCCGAGTGGAGATTGACAGGTAGACCGAGCTTCTACCTCAGTCTGACTCTGTCTTTCGAACTGAACGGCCGCTTTTTGGCCTCTCCACTCTCCCTTCCCTTGTTTTTCAGGGCGTTACTATGCCAAAATTTCCCCCCACTCCGGTTTGAAGAGCTAGTGCTTTTACACTAGCTCTTCCTTGATTTAATTGGGGTTTTGTAGATTTAAGGGGGTTTAGAAATTTCCTCCTCCCTTTAGCTTTCCTCCTTACTTTCCTCTTTTTATCTAGTTTTTTAGTGATTTTCTACGTTTTCTGGGAATCACTTTTAAGATTATTTAAAGGACCCAGAGGCCAAAATCTTTGACTAAGCTCCCCTGAGATTCCCGGTTAATTTAATTTGATTTTAGTAACTGCTAATAAATGATTCTGATTTGTCGTAGTATCCATGTGATATTATATCTGGGTCGCGTGGATGTCCGAAAGAAAATGCAATGAGAAGCTTGGGCTTTTGGGAACTCTCCCAAAAGTCCCAAATTTCACTTTTAAATTAAAAATATTCAATTTTTAACCACAGAACACACTCTCACATTTTCACAAAACTTTGTAACCTTCCAAACTTGCAGTTCAGCTTCTTGAGGATAATTTTTTGGACCCAGGAAATATCTTGTTAGGATCTGTCTCTGAAAAATCCTAACGGTTTCAACCTATTTAATTAAGGTTAGCCAATTGCCTGCCTCCGTGCCGTGCCGCTGCCTGGATCATTTCTGTGCCTGTGGATTTGCTGCCAATCCTGCTCTGAACTAACTCTCTCGTTCCTGAGATTTTGATCCCCGATTCTTTCTTTCCACTGCCGCCGATGTGAGATCATTTTTGGCCCCCTGGCCGTTGCTGCTCTCTTTGGGTCCAGATCTCGCTCTCTTTCCGTCTCTCTATTTCTGTCTCTGGAACATCCGGAGCAAAAAAGGGTCTTACTCAGTAACTTTGATTCTTTCTCTTTGAACTGCCTACAACTCTTGAACATAAGTCGGGCACACTGGTCCCTTGGAATCCCCTGGATCCCTGCCGAAACGAATTGTCGTAGCCCGTCTTCAGAATATTCAAAGGTCGGTTCATAATAGCCATTCGGAATTCGGATCATAATAGCCATAGTTCTGGTCGTAATACACGTAGCCAGCAGCCTGAGGGCCTCCCGCCTGTTGTGACGAAGCATGTTGATATTGCTGAGGCTGTGGGTCCAGGTGATGAAGGTCCAGAATTTTGCTGACCGGAGCCATTCTGATGGGGAGGGGACAAATTCTGCTGCCGGGAAGGGGTAGTCGGCAGAGCCGAAGACAAACCTTGGAGGGAGGAGGGACCGAAGGCTCTGAAGTAGTATAAGCAGGCCGTGCAGTTTGTGCACGGCTGATTTTGTGCCGAAACCATCGTTGTCTGACCCGTTTCATGCGAATATTTGGAGTTGGGACAGACCGGGGCTCCACTCCCATTTACCTTCTCCGACTGAATATGGCCGGCCACCGGAGATGAAGAACCAGTCTGGGCGGCAGCAGGGGTCGAAGCCAGTGAAAGCCCTCCCGACTGAGCTGGAAGACCAAGAAAAGCTCGCCGGTCAGCAACAAACTTATCTGCCAGGCGGTCCACAAGTCCTTTATGAGAAAGAAGAAGAAGATATTCAGAAATTTTTTCCAGACGCCTAGGATGCCCCTGCGGGAGATCTCGAAGTTCTGGGTCCCTGACGACAGCCGCTGCCGCCGCAAATACCTCCTCCTCAGTCGGCAGCACAGACTGGCCGGGGAGAAAGCTGGCCCCCTTTACGCCCCGTCAGTAGTGTTTGAGGCCGGCCGGCCGGCAGGCGACCGGCAGGCCGGCCGGCCGGCCGGTCGCTGACGACTTTTGCTCGCCGGCTGGGATACAAATCACCAATCAGAAATTTACAAAATAGAGCAACTAAGCTTAAAATGAACTCAAAATCTACTTATGCTAATTTTCTATGCTATGCTGTGCTATTTTTTCAAGATAACGTCCGAAAATAAATATCTTAGCAGTTATAATAACTGCACTGCAAACTGCTCTAGGCCGGTAACCGGCCAGCCGGCCGGCCACCGGCCGGCCGGATCTCTTGAACTTTATGACCACAGAGACTCAACACGGTCTCCTTTGAACTTAGTTACTGATTGCTACGATAAACATTATTAGTTGATATCGACATCATTCGAAAGCTCTTAACATGCTCTATCCGACGATGCGAGGCATTTGGTCGTATGTTATTTCATTAATAAGTTAATTTTAAAAAGGAGATGAAAATTTGTAAATTCTCAAATTTTACTAACATTTTCTAACTTAATTTTTTCGTAGTGCAACATAAAAACAAACTACTTATAGCGTTTAATAGAGCACGTTTAGAGCTTTCGAATGATATAAACATTAACGAATAATATTAATCGTTGCAGTCACTAACTAACCTTAAGGTGGACCATGTTGACACCTTGTGGTCATAAAGTTCAAGAGATCTGGCCGGCCTACGGACTCACCGGCCGCCGGCCGGCCGGCCGGTAAAACCCCGGCCGGCCTCAAACACTACCCGTCAGGAGGCGTATTTACAACATTGTTCTAATCCCGCTCCTCAAGCTGAATTTCCTCCCTGCTTGTTCACAACAACGCTGTCGAAAACCTAAATCGTTATATTCGTCCTGATAATCAAGATTTTACAAAAATTTGAAAAAACTTTGAATATTTTGAAGACGATCTTCCAAACGTCGATAAAATTTTGGGTCAAGACCGTCACATTCTTCCAACATCTACTACATGACGCGGTAGCCACATGTGAGGTTTGAGTCTACGAGAGTTAGTAAAACGTTGTTGAGTTGACTTCCTTTTAACTACTAGGTAGAGACTTTAGATTACAGGTGAAATATACTGTGCGACCTTGGAGAAGCGAACGATCTTGACTAACTAAAACTATTAAAGCAATCACAATATTTTATTGAATTTCCATATAGATTAACGAGACAATAAGGACGAAAAGCAAAGAACTTCACACTGTCACGATAGGCGCATTCTATTCTCGAAACCAGCTACCGTTGATCCATAACCGATTTGATTTTGATCGGTTGATATCCAAATGAAAAGTTTAGCATAAGCCTCTGTCTGTACTATCAGCAAGTTTTATATGATGCTTCAAGGTGTCCCCTGTAGATAAATGTTTTGGAACACGGATTATATCCAAGTCCATTAAATAACGCCAAAATGATTATTAAATTTACATTTCGAAGAATATGGGCCTGGTTTTGCTTACAAAAAGAGGAAGCCAAAGCGAAAGGCAAAGTAACGAACCTAGCATTTCACAACAACACTAACTAGTCTAGTGAGGAAGTCATGCGAAATCGACAAGCCTGGTATGTAACAAACGTCCTTGCTATAAAAAAAGCAACGGCAGCTGACGATTCTCGGAAAAAACAAGGCATTACACGGAAAAACAGGTTTGAACAATAGTAACAAAAATAATAAAGAGACGGTAACAAAAGTAGTATATATATATATATATATATATATATATATATGTAATGGCAGCGAACAGAAAATGAAAAAAGCTATTTATTATCAAAAAGTACTGGGGCCTGTTTTATAAAACTAGGAGTTTAGGAGTCTAGGAGTCCTAAATTAAAGTAAAGGTAATTGAAAAAATTAAGGATAACTTATCTGAAACGGAAAAAACTCGATTAAGATTGGAACGTGAAACGTTTTGGATTAAACAGCTTCGCACAAAATTTCCCTATGGTTTAAACGAAAAACTCCATGGGGAACATTTTGATAAACCTGTTTTTTGTAATTTTAATAAACTTGAAAGATTCAGTCGCAAACGCGGACACCGAAATCCTAGAAAACGACGAGACACAAATGTTAATCCGGAAGAATACTGCGATCAAATTAATAGGAATTTCATGAACGCACCTTTTGAAACTAGGGCAATGTAATGTGTGAGTGTGATGTGTGTAATTTTAGTGAGTTTATTTTATTGTCAAATTTTAGTGAGAGTGGTGTTTTTGGTGAGAAATATGTGTTGTGTAAATTTGGGTTGAAATTAGTCTAAAGGTGTTTGTTTTCTTGTGTTAAAATGCGCTGTGTTTTATTCAGCCCACTTAGCGACTAGGTGGCGCTGCTGAGCTAGACTTGTGGAAGCGCATAGTCGTAACTTTGCGTCGTTAGCTCAACTTACCGCGACGGTGTAGTTGTAGCTTATATCCCTTTCCTATCATATCAGCGACGGAGGTATCATTATGACGGCGGATGTCTCATTCTAACGGCGGAGGTCTCAGATCATATCCTAACATTCTATCAATCCATCATTCCAGCGGCGGTGCTACTTACTGTCATATACTATGCCATTTCATTTACCATCATTGCCATTTTATTGACCTGAATCTCTATTATTGACTACCTCTATTTGGACTATTATTCCCGATTTGCCTACCTCTATTTGGACTAATTTCCTTGATTCGATTACCCACCTATGAAGACTGCCTTATGAAGACTTTTTCCTGAATTTTGAACCCCGATTTTGACTACCCGATGAAGACGATTTGCTCAAACTATGCCTTATCCTTAATTTGTGCCATTCCAGCGATATTGACGCTCTACTGTATATAGCTCTATTCCCGATGAAGACGATTCCTAATGAAGACGATTTTTAATTGGTGACTTTAAACTAGTTTATTTTTTTTTGCTTTAAGTATAGAAGTTTGTCTTTTAACTTTTTGTGTCGTAATTTTGTGGTATTCTTAACATTTAAAAACCTAACCTTTTTCCGAGCTTTATTCTAAATTTTAGAGTTTCTTTATTTATCTACTTACCTTTTATCATTTTCTCGAGTTTTCTTATTTAAAACATTAGAATCTCTAACCATTTACTTAACATTTTATCATTTTCCAGGAGCTTTATCTTAAAAATTAACCAAATTCCGTGTATCTTGTAGTGATTTTGTCTGTGTTCTATGCATAATTTTTGCCTTTCATTTGTGATTCGTTGTATAGTTTTACATGCCATAATTTGTATTTTGTCTGCTTTAATCAGCTAACCAAAGTTATGTCCAAAAGTTTTATTAAAACCGGGTTTACTCTTTTCTTGAAGGTTTCTTTTCGTCTTTTTATTAACGGGTGTGATTGCGGGTTCTGTGTGTTTTGCTTCGTATTTTTCGTAACCTGACGCAACGTCGGAAGATGCGTGACGCACCAGCCATGTCCCAACTTGTGTCCCTTACTGCCGCCACATTTTTGTTAAAATTATTTTTACCT